>DWEC01000805.1:0-15214 GCA_018245735.1 Microceris miodesmiata
TGTAGTGCAGCTAGATGACTTCTCGAGCGGGATACAATCCGCCAAAGCTTTTATATCTGTCTGATGTTATCATATGACGTTTAACCCTTAACCGTTTGGTTTTCCAAGTCGCCGCTCTCTCAGGAGTCACCTCGTAAATGGACATGTAACTACCTATCATAAACAGGGATGTGCAATACAATTTACACACACATTAAGTTTAAACATTACGTTTAAAATTCGTACACATTACGTTTAAAATTCATTTCACTGTTAATATACTCGTATAAGCATTTAAAGGAAAACCGGTATTTGTAATTAACATTCGTCAACGTTAACTTTGATAAAATTAAATTACTCACGAATAATACAAATGGAACGTTCTGAAACCTCGAAGCTGGGGACTTTATGCGACAGACAATGTGGTTGTACTGAAAAAATCCACTCCACAATATATTGTCTAGATATTGGATTTATCGTTTATTATTGTATGCTTGTACTTTATTGATATATAAAATAATTACACATTCTTACATATATATAACGTAACATCACGTCTGTAATCCTCGAAAGGGTATGCAGAGGGGAGGGTAGTCCCCACATATATTTATAATACACGATATTTAGGTATATTATGGTCAAGAAGTCATTACCTATAAATATCTATTTTTATGCTTGCTTTGTGCTTATAATTCTTTGCATAGATCCCGTTATTATTAATATGATGATGACGACGACGATGATCATGACACAATCAGTTTACTGTATGCAATTGTAACGACTGTTTAATGTTATATTTGTCATAACAAATTTTGTATGTGCATCATATTTAATAAGATTATCAAATTAAACGAAAAGTTTTGTTGTACGAGTATCTCATAACCCGTTTGAAGTGGGAATGATAATATTATCTGTATAAATCCAACTGGGGTCATTAAAGTACATTTTATTAACTAATTAAACATCCTGTTATTATCTTCTGTTATCTAGTGTTTTTCTTATTGAATTGTAAGGTCGTTGAGGTTCTTATGTGCTACTATATCAGTGTATTTTGACTTACCAATCTGTATGCATGTCACTTAAATGGGAATTTGACTTGAAATTCTTGTTATATTCTTCAACTATTAAATAAAACTTAGGGTAGTGTTAGACTGCCTCCTTGCCGAGTCGTTGTACGCGCGATTGCCGATGGTCTTGGGTTCAAATCCCCGGTCGATTTTTCTAATTTATTTTTCTAATTTAGAATTTCTAGTAGTGACTCTGAGTCTGGATGTGTGCTCGGTGTATGCCAATAGCCTCAAGGGCGTTAAAGAATAAAAATATAATACTTGAATTAAATAATTTTTATATCATATTTAAATATTTTTTATATTATAATATAGCAATATAGGAAGTGCGTGGATCTTAGTGCATCTAGAAATTATCCATGATATATAAATGCGCCTTTTCTCATTATTTATACATACTAGTACCTGAATGTACTATCCATACTAATACAAACCGCTGGACCGA
Source organism: Microceris miodesmiata (assembly GCA_018245735.1). NCBI lineage: Eukaryota > Metazoa > Arthropoda > Insecta > Lepidoptera > Hesperiidae > Microceris > Microceris miodesmiata. The sequence goes on from DWEC01000805.1 coordinate 1,492, forward strand.
TTGTGATGAAATTTTATGTAGAGGTACTTAAGGGTCTTGGGATGAACATATGGTACCTTTTTTCTTCATTTTTTAGTTTTTCCAGAAATTTCATTGTTTTACGAAAAGGTCGCCGAAAGGTCGGTGTGCGCTGGCTTAACCTTATGAGATACATAAAAACACTGTTCTACGAAAACATTGTTCTTTAAAAAAACTGTAAAATGGCTGCGATGGTATATCTCTTAAGATTGAGTTATAGTAACGAGTTTAATATGTATATTCGATTTAAATTAATAGTTATCGGAAATTCTAAATTAGCAAAATCTAACAGTAACCATCCCGGGACTTGAACCCAGGACCTCCCGATCGGGAGCCGGGCTTACATACCACACGACCAATGAGGCAGTCGCTCTCTCTAATATAGATGGCTATAACCCTATAATATAATAGTGTTCTAATGCTTTGTTATTAGAATTTTATTTCTACAGTCAGGCAAATATCAAACATTTTTATGATAGCATTGGTTAGGTTACATAATTTGTATTTAATGAGAGGAAATTTAATTGTAGCGAGACGCAAACTTAGAGTATAAAATAAGCAAGTTAGTTCGATAAGCCGGGTTCAGTGACCAATGATCTAGCTACTTTCTGTTGTATAATATCTAGAATTTCCCAACAGCCTACAAAGATAGCGCATACTACAGATAAACACAGATATGTATGTATATAGTAATCCCCTAGTCGTTATCAGCGGTTATATTTGCGCGGCAACTTAAATAGTTTTAACCTTTTGTCTCCTTTGAATTACTAAATCGGATTACAATCCTCGATTTTTTGGGAAATGTTTCAAAAATTCAATTTAAGTAGCTCCAGTGGTTTCCTCTCTGTCAATCTGTATTTGACCAGAGTTGCAGATTAAGTCCTTAATTCTTCTCGTTCTGTGAAGAAACCCGTGTTCAATAGTGTGAAACGTGGGGGTGTACAACACTCCTATGCCTACCCCTTCGGGGATTACAGGTGTGATGTTACGTTATAAAAGTTGAGTGAAGATGGTAATAATGAATCTTCTCTAAATGGCAAGACCGAAATTTTAACGAAAACGATTTTGCACTTTAAAAGCAAATATGCCGCAGATAAAAAGAGTTGCTTCTTCATTTATAACGCAAATAACAATATAACGTAAATAATTCTTCTTAGCGTGCCGATGACAAACACGTTTTATAATAAGTCCCTAAATGCTCTCAGCCCAGAATTTTGCCACGCTGACTGCCTCATCACTGGCAGTCATCAGGTCGTCCTGGGTGCAGGAATTAGGGCACGCAGGGCACGATTTAAGGTGGTCCGTCGTTTGGGTTGTGCCCTAAAGATATTTAAAACATGACAAAGTAATACATGTAATATGTAAATAAGGTACATCTAGATGTCATTTTCAATAATACGCAATAAAAAATATGATTAGTACGATAGTTAAATTGTATAGCAGTGGCCCTATTTCTGGCTAAAACAACTTAAGTCAACAACAGTTTTTCAGGTTTTTTTTCATTATTTTCATTATTTTAATAAAGTGTTAAGTTTATACATAATTTAAATTTTTTACCACTCAAATAATAAATCAAGCATAAAAAAGTTTGTTAAAACTCATTTGTTTGTGTATGAGACAGTTTTTATTGATTCCTGAAAAATTCTAATTTAGTGACTATGAGGTATTTGAAATTGGCGGCCTAACATGATATAATATTATCTTCTTATTGCACACCCAGGCGGCGCACAGAGCGAATTGTACTAACACGCAAATAAGATAAATGTGTATTAACTTTTAACATGATATTTTTTAAACCAGTGCTCAAAACTTATTAACATGTACAAGTGCGTTTAATTAAAAATGTGACGTCATGTTGGATGTCGGCGGCGAGGCAGGCGGCGCGGGAGGCGGCGCGGCCCCTCCGCTGGTTACACACCGCTCGCATGAACATGTTAACGTCTCGTCAGTTTCTTGAATAATTCACAACTTGGAGGTCATGGAAACATCTATTCAATGAACACCGCAACTGAACGGCATTATAAACATTATTGAGGTTTAATTATTTTTTAGTAAATTAATTTAAACGTACAATCACGCCTGTAATCCCCGAAGGGATAGGTAGAGGAGTGTAGGACACTCCCACGTTTGACCAGTTACGTATGCGTCCTATGGAATAAGGTGGTGAGCCTATTTTTGAAATGAAACTACTATGCGCGCATTAGGAAAATATTTACAGGGATGAAACTCAATAATAATAATATATAATGACACGAAAATGTGGGACGTTTTTGTCCAAGAAGTAAACGTAGCATGCAGCACATAGCCATGGAGCGAGAGTTGGGAGCAAGTGAGTGAGAAAGATCGAGAGAGAGAGAGTGAGATAGAGCGAACTACAAATTCAGAAACGACAGTAGTTGCTATTTTTTCAAGATATTTAGATAACGTTGAAACACGACCTTATATTTCATATTTAAATTATCATAATGCTTTGGTCACAACAATACCAATAGAAATCGCAACATATAAAGTAAATATCGAAGAAATTAATTAAAAAAATAATCTCATAATTTGTATTAATTTTTGGACACTTCTATTATTATAATTACAATTAAATTCGTTAAATTCTTAACATATGTATGTCCCTCTTTCAAAAGTGTTTTTTCACAAGACTAACCGAACCCACCAACCGCGGAGAAAAGTTATAGGCTATTGGTAATAAACATTAATAATTTCATTGTATAAATAACAAAATCAGACTTATAATTAATTATATGTAATTCTTATCTCGCTGTTGCAACTACATTTATAGGTTAATAAGAGGGGCGGCTGAAAAGTTTTGAGCTTGAGGTATTAAAAATACTGATAGAAATGTATAAATAATTTATTTTTCAAAATAATCTCCCTCTATTTTATTACACTTCTTACATTTACATTCTATAAAGGACTTTATCGTGGTCAAAAATATTCGCTGTTTTTCTCTTGGAAATGTTTGTTTACGGCCGCCTTAATTTCATTATCACTGGAAAATCTCCGTTCTCGGAGGTCTTTTTTCAAATTCGAAAAAAAGAAATAATCGCTAGAAGCCAGATATGGACTGAAGGGTGGGTGGTTGATTTCTGCGAATCCTGTCTCAGCAGGGGAGCAGGGGCACGCCTTGCAACTCGCGCAGTGTGGACAGGCGCGTTGTTTTGCAAAAACAGGATTCCTTTCACTAGTTTCCTGGTCCTTTTTCAACAACCACTTGACGAACTTTCGCCAACAATGCGCCGTAATAATCTCTGTTCACAGTAGAATTTTAAGGAAAGTGATCTATAAACAAAATTGCTTCACAATCCCAAAAACAGTGGTCATGAGCTTGGACGCCGATCTTTCCACTTTGAACTTTCATGAGGGCTTTTCTCCCTTTTCTATCCACTGCATTGTCTCCTGTTTTGACTTCGGATCGTACTGTCTTTCTTTGTACTGTACTGATGTGATCGCACTGTCTTTTTCTAATTGTCAGTATGCTGTTGGCCCTATTGGCCTTTACAGCTTCACCGGACTTAGTGGCGAGCCCAAATGGCTCCACTTAGAATTACAAGAGTGAGAAAGGGGTAGGAGTGAGGCCCAGCACGGGCTGAACCTCCGCCTCCGCCCAGCGAGAGAGAGGGAGGGGCTGTGCGACCAACCCGTGGGCCTCTCCTGAGAGATTCGGACCTAGGCACAGATCGACACGGTGTGTGCTTGTCGAGCAGTGCTAATGTCGTTGCTAATGACAAGAAACTATGTAGACTCATAATATACTCCCTAACATACCCACCCTTAGTAGTGTGTTGGGGGGTAAGGGGTTCCAACCACCATCTCAGTCAAGCCCAAGTCAACCTCATCTGCACGTGATGCACCCTGCTATAACGGACGAGGCTCTAGCGAACGGCTGATTGCGGTTTAGTGCAGCCTAAATGGGCCCGGCTAAATGCCCTGGCTAACGACGGGCAGCAGCGTCGGGGGTGCGAAAAGCCGTGCTCTGCGATCTCCAACCCGCATGCCCAGCGTGGAGATTACGGGCATAAACCCCCGTTTTGGGAAGGCCTATATCCAGCAGCAGACTGAGATAGGCTGATGATGATGATGAGTATTGTGTTGTGCGAGTTATTAGTAGGTAATACTTAAAGGTACGTAGGCTCAAAACTTTTCAGCCGCCCCTCGTAAATAAAATGTTTTATAAATCTATCGGTCAGAAATAAATTTAGTATTTATATGTCCATGTTGGTAACTATTTTGTCACGATAAAAAAGTAAAACACGGCGTTACGTAAGCACAAAACCGTTGTATAATATCACTGAACATTTATCATGAACTCTATTTCTAGTCAAGACGGAATTTTGGTTTATTTTTTTCCTGTGATTATCATGTGCTGGCAACGTTATTCTAAGGAGTTTTATGAATTACCGATTACCAATTAGAAATATTCCGAGAAAACGTTACTCAAGTTTTCCACAATATACTTGGTAAGAGTGATAACATATTGAGATACAATTTGGTTATCATATACCTACTTATCTTCATGACGCCAAAATTAAATGATTCACATGTCACATGGAAGTTCACGACTCAACGTAAGATAAGATGAGATCTTACGTTGAGTCGCACGGCGTTACCATTTACCCAAGTTTATAGCATCGACGACGTTACACGACCTATTGCAAATGCGCTGTTGTCCATTACGAGAAATAGGATTTTAGTGCGAAAGGGAGACAATAAGATATTTCTGCGCTTAAATTGTAGTTTTAACGTTATCATTCACAAGTGTTTCTTGATCAGACCAGTATTATTTTCTCCTATAGGTACTTATCAAATATGAACACATTATCGCACAACAAGCTATTAGATCGCTCTGCGTAACATAACTGGTGAAATGGTCACAACGATGTGACGCAACTCCTTACCCGTCCCCTAATGTTGTCATTATATGTATAATAAGAGAACAAAAGTGCGTTGAAACTTACGCCGTGCGTTCTATCATCTATGATGGTGTCGTGTGGCAAGTTGGCGGTCATGAGGAGAGCATTGATGTCTTCGGTCTTAAAGCTCTCCATGTCGGCTTCAGCGAGGTTGGCGTCCAGATCGCGCGCCAGGTCGTTGTAGCGCGACGTGAACTCGAAGCGAGACGTGAGGTCGCTTATACCCTTGTAGGATGCCGAGACAGAGGACAGTACGGAGGTGTGGTGGCACGAGCTGTCTCGAAAGATTGGACTGGAAACAGACAAAAATATGCATTATATATCGTTGATTATATTCATCAGCATCTTCCACATAAACCACTTTATAGTTCCACTGTTACATAGAGGTCTCCGCTCATAATGATAAGGGTTATGTTTGCCACATTGGGCAAGTGCGGGTTGGCAGGCTCATTTAATTCGCAAATTGAAATTCGATATCGATAACATGTAGATAATTGAAAACAAACAAGCAATTCCAGTATACATGTATTTACAAGTCACAAGCGTGTTTACCGGACAACAAGATTTTAATGAGAGGAAAGTTATTGTGGACACAGTAACGATCTCTGTACGCTGAAACTTCACCAGTTGCGCCAGTTCACGGCTGCGACACTCCGCATGATTTCTAAATAGGTTTAATGTTTGGCTCGGTTCAATATATTATTTATGGCCTGTTAATATTCACTGGTGATACGGGCTCAAATTTAACACCGTATATTAACTTGACTTTATACATATTGAAAGGGCTCGAAAATAAAGGAATTTACGTTGTTACCGGTATTACAGGACAACTGTAAGACGTGAAGGGAGTACGTTCACACTGTGAACGAGATACGACCTTATTCGCCGTAGTGTTTATTATTCTTGAGATATCTATTTAGGGCAGATATTGTAACTTGAGAGCGGTAGAAATAGCTGTAAGTAGGTAGTGTGCAGTATTCTTTACCATGAAGGCACAGGCTGACACAAATAACTAACCAGATTATTTCTACAGTTTACAGTAAAATGTTCTAATTATGACGCCAAAATCTGTGGGCAAAAATTTCTTATTACTTACTTATTAATTATTACTCAGGGATCCATTTACCCACATTAACATAAAAAAAATTTGTTCATGGCCATTTCTTAAACTTTAAGTATATTTAGTTATATGCTCTAGAACTCGCTCTGCGGTTACAAATGAACGGTGACGGCCCGGCAGCAAATTTGTAATAAAGCAGTATTGGTAGATACTCACTTATAATCGAGAAACCAGAGGTAGCCGGAGTTGTCGCAGTGCGCATCGATGTCATCGTGCGCCGAGTGCTGCGAGCCGGCGAGGCTTGTGTTGCTGTTGCAGTCCTCGTCCGCGCCCGCGCCGCCGGGGCTAGCCGCCTTCAGCCCCAGCCGTGGCGGTGGCCCTGCAAGTTAAACACGACCATGTTTAACTATACGTTCTACACACTTGTCACTTGCCTAATACTACTCAACAGATATACAAGAAGCAGAAAAAGCACGTCCGGTCTATAAGGAGATCTTCTGCACTCTCTGCTCGCCGCTTAAGTGACCCGGCGTGACGATACAATACTCGTAATAATGCGTCTATTCTGTTTAATTACCAACGCAGTAGGACGTGACGTACGCTGAACGAGTTCAATTTCGTTGCTAACATAACAATAACGCAATAGACACGGTAGCGGGAAAAATCATTAGTAACAAGACTAAGTAACGTTAAAGCAGTGTGTAATATTTTGTGTTTTACCTCATCCTTGTTTTATAGTTGACAACATCATAAAAAAAACCCTCACCACTCTTAACCATATGTGTTTTAAATTTATTTGCAAAACGAAATACGGCTAGTGTGTCAATTATTTTGCCGCAATGATTTTGATTACCTTTTTGTGTAACAATATACCTGTAAGGAATAGAATGAGGAAAAACTATGCAATATGCATTATAATATCATATAATGTCGCTAACAATTACCATGAAGTTACAGACACCCCGATATACACCGTACATTGGTAAATGTTTAGTGCACAGGCTAGCAACATCTGTCCCCAATTCATTTTAAGAATGTAGGTTTTTCTCAGATTCGTTACTAGATTTGTATTTAGAGGTCCAACCAAACTAATACTAATTTGGTCGGAGTGTGAGTGTCAAACATTAGCGATAAACACCTTTATAAAAAGTGTACATCAAAGAGTAATAGTGGATCCACCTATTGATGTGAATTTTGGGATTGTGGGCGAAAAACCTATAGTTTGACTCAAGACTATAAATATCAAGTACTGAGAAAATAAAACGCAGAAGCAGCTCTGGCCCAGAGCGTGGGTGGGCGGGTTGGACAACATGCCTTTTAGGGAATGTTGATGTTTCTCCGGAGCGGGCTGCAGGAAAATCATGCAATCTATAGCAGCCACGTTATCCTCAAAATACGTTTAATAAATTTAGCCATCGACTTTCACTCACTTAACTGGCCCAGACAACCACTCCCCATTCACATGCTTATTATTTGAGTGGAAATACATATTTAGTGTTAAATTTTCAAATTTACTATTAACTACAACATTGGCTATTAATTTCCATTTATTTGTATCATGGGATTAGATATTACTGGCATAGATATGATAGACACCATTAATATGATAATATATTATTAAAATGTTGTGTGCAACATAAGTTACACAGAAACATAGCCATGCCATAATGATAGGCATAACTATAACTGCATCAGATCAATATGCATGTTTGAGTTCAAAAATCAAGGCATTGTGACGTTAGAGGGCGCTAAGGTGGCGGGCGAGGCTGGTTAGGCAACTAGGCGTAACGCCAGTCGGCCGGCCGCTGACTCACACCCGCCACGGAGCGAGCGGCCGATTGTTTTTGTTATGCGTTAAATCAGACTTCGTATCATAAGCCGTGCCGTGCGTCTATTTCTGAAGTGATTCATGATTTTCCTAGTGCAGTGTACGTAGCGCTTGTCTTTGGACAGGTCGAGGATACCTAAATTATAGCTAGTGTTATTATAAGCATTCGGTTCATATACCTCTGACTAAAAATACCTTAGGAATAGGGGAAGACGGGGTAATTTGAATCAGCGAGCAATGATGGTCACCCACATATATCCAAAACTGTAACCGCTAGAAACGCGTTTACAGTCGTTCGTGTCTCGCTCGGTCCCCCCGCTAGCGCTGCGAGCCCCCCGTGCCATTATTGCGACATCTACATCAAACATGAGAGATGTCCTTTGTTTTTGTGGCTCGTTGATATAAATTCTTACGGACGCAAAATAAACGGTAGGTAAGTATTATAATTATTGATCTACTTGTATGTGACATTTTATGCCTTTACTCGTACATTCAGTATAACGATTTCATACTTAAATTCTGAGTGTTGCTTATATACTCGTATACATTTTGTGTTTATTTTTTTTTCATAATGGTAATGAGGGTCGGGTGACCCCTATTACCCGCAATGTTAAAGGCATAACATAATTTTGTTATTCTGTTTTTAGATGCCGAAAGGACGAGTTTAGAACTACCACAAAAGCTTCCTGGTCAACTGATACTTTGGTAAACGCGTTGAAACTTATTGAAGAACATGGATTTTCTATACAAAAATGATGAATCCCGGCGTATTTTATAATGAAGATGTTCTACCAGCCGAATTTCTCCCATCCTAAACTGGTACCACTCAAAACTTTGATAAATCAGGAGCAATTAACAGCCCAGCGTCAGGCTAAGAAAGCTCTTTACTACCTGGCACATCAATGCAAATACATTCACCGCTACCAAAGACGCCACCAAGATCTTCTAGTACCGTTGATTGTCCAGTTCCTAGCCCGGATGGGCTAGGAACTGGTTAAAACAAGCCGATCCAGCAGTCACTAGTCTTGATATTGTGCCGAAATTAATTAATAAGTTACCAGAGAAAATCAATACTCGTTATACTAGACGAAGTCGCCAAAAGCAGCATGCAACAATTCTAACAACAACGCCAATAAAAGAAAACTTGATTGAAAAAGAAAACAACACAAGTAAAACTGTCTGCCCAGCCAAAGATAAGGGCGAAGGAAAAAATGTGACTAAGGGCAAGGGTCAAGGAAAGAAGACGAAAGTGCTGAAGAAGGGGACCAAAATAGTAAAGAAGACGGTTCTCCAGGAATCAAACGATACATCTGTATCAGAGTACTGATGGGGTGGGTACTGATGATTTTATGCCAAGACGATGAGCTAAATGATGCTGACGACGCAGGGAATACGTGCTTAATCTGCAACAAATTGGCCGAAATAATGACTATTGGTACAGGTGTACCTCATGTGGTTTATGGGATCACGCAGAGTGTACATGTTGGGAGTCCGCCAAGGGTTACGTTTGCGATTTGTGTTAGATTTCTGAATGATCCTCATTGCCCACAAGGTGACCACAGTCACCTCAGTTGCCCTTACCTCAGTGCAATGGGAATCAAAACAGTTTATTTTTTTTACTTTTATATTTCCCAAAGATATCTGTTAATGTGATGATCTTAAGTGATAATAGCCAATTAAGTTAATTTTGTTATGTGGTGGTTGCAATAAAGATTTAGTTTACTTTCATTGTTTTAATTTTCAATCTCATTGCTTAATGACCCCCATTACCCCTTTTTCCCCTACTTATATTAAATACGAACCTCTTTTCTGTGACACATCGATAAAATCATATTTAACGCGTCCGTCATGTAACGTGGGAGTTCCAAATTCATCCGGACTCATTTCACCTTCTTCGCAAATAGGTATCTCTGCTAAATTTTTCGCCTAAAATATTAAGAGTTAATAGTGATTAATGATTAAGATATGTAACAAATATGCAGCAAAGGATTTAATGAATAATGGCACATGACAAAACAAAAAATAAAAGGCATAGGACAAATCGTAAGTGTTACGAAAAAATATAGCGCTGTGAAAACATCCATTTACTATTCGTATAAGGCTAGGTTGGAGGTGTGGAGGAAATGTTTTGCAAGAAATAAAAATAAAACGGAAACCAAAGATACTCACAGAAATCAACGGGCAATGTGATGCGAGAGGGGATGTAGACGAAAAGAGATACTTTTACCTGATAATGTCTATGTGCGGTCACTGCAGAAATGTTAGGAGAATTAGGTGGAGTTGCAAGACTGACTACCTTAAGCTCTTCTATAGCTTTTACTTGAGAAGATTGACCCTCTGTTTTGAACTCTGATTTTTGTGCGAAACTCACAGATTTCTTGCTATTACAACTACTAGCGCTAGAATCTGTGGATCTTTGATTCTCTTCTTGGGAGCGTTTCATTTGGAGAAACTTGGTAACCTGACTTCTTACCTTTTGAACTTGATTTTGATCCCATTCGTCCATATTTTGGCAGTTAAAACCGCTTTGCTTCAGGAATTCTTCTAATTGCTGTAAATCAGCGCTACTAATAAGAGCTCCTGGAGGCGGGAAATCAATATATTCCATTTTCTTCGTCCTAGGCTTTGGTAAAGGTGGCGTGTGTGGTCTATGGAACTTAATTTCATTTGATTTCCCTGATTCTAAGCTACTTTCTGTGCCAACACCTTCGTCTTGGTAGTATTCATTGTAATCAGAATCTTTTTCGGCAGCATCCAAGAATTGTTGCGATAACCTTTTGGTAGCTAAATCATTGTTTTTTCTGTTATCGAGATTTTGATTTTGTAAATAGTAAGGTTCTTGTAATGACCTTCTTTTAGTTTTATGTTCAACTGCAGCCGTAGCACAAACTATGGGATCCTGTATTAATTCATCCATTTCAAACATACTGTATCGTTTTGCATGGCTAGTTGACTTGCGAGTTTTATCAATGGATTTACGTAATATACTCTTTGGTAACGGGGGCCTCGGGGGCGCCAGTTCACCTTGTTTGGCCATTCGATTTTGATCGGCCAATGATAAGGATCGCTTCGGTATAGTGGGAATAATTCTTTGTCCTTCATTGTTGACACAACTAGCTTCTGAACTTGTAGCACTATCATAACGATAAACAAATAATGGATTAAAGTTTCCAGCAGGCGCGGGGCTGTTCTGTGCCGATGAATCAGTCAACATAGTAGATGAGCCTCGATAACCTGAAGACGGTTGAGTGGCCGTGCTTGAACTGGAAGATACTGCAGCATTGTTGCCGACTAAATTATTGCAGTCGCAACTCGTCGGTCGATTCCTAGACTTACACGAAGGTGACGAATTGCAGTATTTATCGCTATATTTAGATACAGTCTCTTTTTCTTTTATTTGTGCCAACTCCGGCAATTCTGATAACAATTGTTTGCATTCAACAGGCAATAAAAAGTTAAGTGAATCCCAGTCCTTTATGTGACCTAAGCCCTTTTTCTTTAAAATCTCTACATCGTTGCACGAGAAGGGCCGTTTTCCTTTCACTTGCATTCGTGTCTTCTTACTTTCGTTAGATTTTGGAGAAATGTTTACTTTCAACGGGTTTAAGTAAATATTCGGTCTACCATTTAAGAAACTAATGTCTGGTAGTGTATAGTTCGGATAAAGAACAAACACGGGTTTTTCACAATCCCCCTCTTTTAATTTTTCTAAGAACGAAGGCTCCACTATTTTAAGAAGTTCTCTTTCATGACAAATGATTGAGGAATGGATATTTGATGTTTGCATACTCTTATCCAGTGTAACAGCTTCTAAGTGCGTTGATGTGGACTTATGATCACAGGACTCTTTCAACAGTACCTTATTCATCCTCGTAATTTGTGTGCCGTCTGATTCTGAACAACTTGAAATACTCACACTTGTAGCTGATGATTGTGAAGAACAAGATTTTCTAATTCTTGTTTTACATGGACTATTATTTATGTTTATATTAGATCTCTTGATGTGCGGTTTGTTAACAACGGCGTACAAATTTGACTCACTACCACTTAATTTGGCACCCTCAAGGTTCTCTTCTTCTTCGATCACTTCATCGTATACTCTGTTGTATGGGTTAACAGATCTAACCTCATCATAAAGTATTGACGTATTACCATCAGCGTCACATGGCAACTCAGCTTGAGGTCTATCTGCTGAAATAGATTTAGAATCTCCGAGTTTTTGCTCACCGATTGATTCGCCACTTTCACCCCCCGAACTCGACGGCCAACACTCTGATCTATCTAACTGATCCATACCTACAATTCCATCGTTACTTATGCTTTTTTGTTTCATGAATAGTTTTACCAAATTGAACGATTGTTTTGGTTGACTTTTTTCTGAAGATGTTGGATTTTCTGTAGAAGAAGTGCTCATAGGTTCAGAGTGTTGACTCCCATGAGTTGATCTACTTTGTGAGACATCATACACTTTCATACACGTCGAATTGCCAGTTAGCTTATGATTCGCGGTGAAAGAGTCAACCTAAAAAGAAACGATATTAGTATTAACAGTAAATGTAGTCAGTTAAAGAAAAATACTTTACATACACCTTAGATACGCACCGTCGAATTACTAAGCGCTGCAGAATTTATAGAGCTACTCATGAGTTTTCTTCGGTACAAATTGGGCAAACTTTGGCTTTTAATTACAGAACTATTCATCTCAGTTGTGACATCAGTCGATTCGTGTGAGTCTTCATTGTTGTTTCCGGATGGGTGCCTAAAATTGATAGTAGCAATGAGGGAATATTATATGTCCTTATTGTAGTTTACTTCGATTGAATGGAAATGAATGACAACATGATAAATACCTTCTTAAAGGCGTTTCATTACTTTGTTTTTTGAGCTTACTCCACGTAGTTAATCCTAAATCACTTCGGGCCATTGAGGTTGTTAACTTATTTGTTAATTTCTTACATCGCTCTAATAATTCTAAATTCCTGCGCGTTCTTTCATCGCTATCTAATTCTAACAAATTATCCTTACCCAGTTTGTCTGAAAAACGAATAGAGTATTAGCTGCGGGAGTAGAGTATGCGTCATGCGATCATTAATAAGTTTACGTCGAAGTTTATCTTTAATCTTGTTTACTTAATTACCATGTTTTTGATTGACGGCAGGTTCAGCGCACTCACTGTCCTCGGAGTAAATGGTGAGACTGCCCTCAAAGGCGATGGTGTAGTTGTCTTTATTGGCTTGGCAGGTCAGTATAAGGTCCTGCTCCGTAGGTAACTCACAATCTAAACTGTCCACACTAAAATGAACGCCATGCGCACCCTCCTTCACCGGAGAGAATAGGAGCTCAGATTTGCATATAGACATCGTGTTGATCGAACCGACGGATTCTTCACCCTAAACGAGCGCAAAGACAATTAGTTAAATAACATGTAAATAGTAACAATAACAACTCATTATATTTACATAGTACATTGCTAATGAGTATACAAATAATTTCCTTTTGATATATGAAGCAGAATTTCTCTTACGAGTGTTTCGGTAATTTTAAAATTGGAACGTTACATGAGTAAGTGCATGTGCGTCTGTGGTTGTAATGGGGCCGGAGGTTTCGAAACGTTACGGGAATACAAACGTTCGTTGGAATACAAACATTTGCACCGAAGACGAATTATTCTGGACACCCTTCGAACTGAAGCTCAATTAAGTAGTCGATACTTCTTTAAAATCGTACAGGATACGTCGTCAGAAACATAATAGAAAATGCTCCATAGTTATACTTACTAAACATCTACAAGTAGTATTATAAAAATTTTTTTCATGAAAATTATCAGTAGTGGTCGTTCGTGGACTACTACACATCTCAGCCAGCAATAATAGTAAACACTGTTGCATCACACAA
>DWEC01000806.1:0-15210 GCA_018245735.1 Microceris miodesmiata
CGCAGGGCACGATTTAAGGTGGTCCATCGTTTGGGGGGTACCGCACAAACAGTTTTGATTGTTGCTGTCTGTCAAATATATTTTCATATACGTAATCGCTATCAGGCTCGCGTTTACCTGAAATCTCACCTGTTGGAAAGCGAAGCAGCCTACGATGTAGCATGCTCGCCTAGAATGTGTCTATTCACTCTTATCCTGAATAATTGTGCCTATCTGCGTAAATAATTAAACTAGTCTCCAGGCAATCTCGTTGGGATTAACGGAAGGTCATGTAGAAGGACCATGGATGGGACTGAACCTAGGCAAGCTACATCCGATAAAATAGTACGTGAGATAAACCAGCTTGTAGTTTATTAACATACAATTATCAGAAAAATTCAAAACCACTACAAACGTTCTAAGAAATTAAAAAAATGAACACCACACAGGTAGGAAAAGGATCACAGTACACTCCCACGCTTTACCAGTTACGCTTTACATCCTATAAAATAGGTTGTGATTCTATTGTCATACACCGGGTACGGATCCAGATTCCGAGCCACTACTAATAATTGCGCCCTAGGATCTGCTCCCAGGAGTCCCAGAGGGGTATGCTAAAGACTAAACTACAAATTTATCAGCTCGATTTATACATTTTTCAAATATATATTTACACAGATCATTTAACGTGAACATACTCGTCCACATCACACACATTTATTTAGAAAAACATTTCATTGATATCAACACATTTACATTAAAAGTCCCAAATGTACTAGTACTGTACTCGATTCAAGACGCGTGTAACAGGTACCCCTGTATTTAATTGCTCCTTGTAAGATATTTACGTCTTGGACAGGAATCAAACGCGCGCCAACTCGCAATTACCGCTACTAACCACTACACAATGGAGTACCTACTGAAACATTATTTAGACATTTATAGCGTCGAGGAATACGGTATATTAAACCGTAAGTGATTTGATTACATTGCATAATTTTATTTTTGTTTTTTTGCTTATAAAGTTAGGTACGGATAAATAGGTTTTTTATGTGAATAACAAACGGTTACAAGTGCGGCTAAGTTCACACAACACGTGGTGCGCCCCAATCCATATTCATTAGGACCTACGAAAGAGCAAAGGAGTTGGGAAGGACGCGGGAAGGTCGCGCAGTGCAAGTCTAGCTAATACAATATTATTATTTAATGTTATACTGCATAAATATTCATGTATTGCATTCAGTGGCAGTTATAGAAGAAGTAATGTGACATTGAAAATGTATATTTCGAAAACTACAATCTATTGGTTGTATTAACCGCCAAACATTTTTTTTTCACGCGCTCAATCACGCGCTATATCACGCCTGTCAAAAAATGTAATATCAAGTATCAAGTAAAAAAATGTAAAATCACGCCTATAATCCACGAATTGGTCGACAGAAAAGTGTAGTACTGACCCACGTTTCACCGGTTACTTTGACGATCCACCGTGGAATAGGTGGTGAGTCTATTGCTATACCCAAGGCACAGATCTAGACTCAACACAGTTACTATATTAAATATTTTGAAACATCTTTAACGTATTTGAACTTCTTTTAAAATAATTGTAGCTGTTACAGTGTATGTTGGGCCAACTGACGTGATGGAGAGATCCAAAAACCTTAGGACTAGTACTGATCGAGTCCAGAACGGGCAAAGCATACATCCCAAATAAAACCGATCTGTTTTTTATCATTTGAAATCGAAGTCCAAAAATTATGATTCTTAAAATTTTTCATAAATAATTAAATCTAAAAACACCTTACTAGTGGCCTTCCGATCCCAAACTAGGCAGCGCTTGTACTATGATAACCTGTCAACCCTAACTCTACATTTCTTATAATCTATCACATACACATTTTTAAATGTACAATTATGTAGGTATCCAATGTTTCACAAAAATATTTGTTCCTAGCAGGGATCGAAACAACAACACTCGACGCAACTGTCATGATCACTAAACCCATGACCAAGTAGACATTTATTAATACATGATTTTATGATTAAAAAAATTCATACGTGCTCTTATTTCAATACATATATACCTGCTGTAAGACAACTAGTGCCGTCGACACGGTTCTTATAACTATGTGAACACTAATTTCCAAGTCAATCCTTGTCCAGAGAGGATGAATAGTAATCAACGTGGTGGCGTAGATAATAATAATGATCCAAGTTCAAGTTTAGAGTCGGCGGTCGAACCCGCGACCATATATTAAGGCTGCGTCCGGGAACAGGGATTAATGCATCATTCTATGCTGGGAGCGGTCACAGTTGGAGCGGAAACTCTGCGTACTGATAATTTCAAGATCGAAATACAAAATACTCATGAAATAAGAATATGACAACGAGCGAAAACAGCTGAAAAGTTATTTTGATTTAATTTGAAATTATTATTTCAGTTCTCTTCAATAATTTTAACGTATATTTTGTAATAATAGTTTTAAAAATAAAACATCTGTTTTTCAATTATCATTAACATAGTAAATATTTCAATTATGTACCATCTTGGTGACCTTTATTTAGGAATGTTAAATAAAAATGGCACGACCTCTCTAAAAAAAGTAATTTTTCTATTTCGGTTTTAGAAATCGAGACAATCACCAGTTAATATTTCACTTATACACAGTTAATAAAAAATAGCTTGAATTCAATGTACAGGTCTGTTCTGAAAACGGTATATTACGTTTTCATAAAAAAAAAACAATGAAATATTTAAACGTTCAACAGAAACGCTTGGCTGATTTTATTGCGAAAACGTAACAGACGGGCAAAATTATATAATTTCGCATTTAAAATGCTGGATGTAGGTGCATTACACACAAATTATTTTTGGTGTTTAATTGTAAATGAAATGTCTCGACATTCAATTGTTGTGGCACACGTTGGGAAAGGTCTTGGAAAAGAGATGACGATTATAAATAAAAAGGAAGGAAAATAAATACATCTTTTATATTTTAATAGTGTATGTATAAGTATCCGCTGTGAGTGGCGCCATACATCCCGATGCACTCCCGCGTCGCTCTGAAGGAGATGGATTGCTCTCCTGAACGTTTGATACTCACTACCCATTATACTTACCCGCTCGATACCTAAGTTTTTAGTATATTGAAAATGTATAGCAAAGAAAAATATCTAGTTTATCTTCTTCATACCCCTGCAAAAAGGAGACACGTAGGTACCTAACAGTTCAATCATTTTCTTTTTCCAATGTACTCCAATTCCAATGACGATTCATCAACCGATTCCAGAGACAGATAAACATATTATTGAAATGAAGATTTTAAATTTAATTTTATTAAACTTGGTATAATTATTACAACGAAACAAAATTGATGATTGATGAAAAACATCCACATTCAAAATCCGATTATACAGTACAAAGAAACAAACAAACAAGACAAGAAACAAAGAAAACAAACAGAAGTTCCATTGGCGCGCAAAAGTAAAACTCGGTTAAACTTAACAAATTAAGTAGAACATTTAAAACAAACAATCCAACCGCAATCGTGCAACAACACGACATAATCGCTTAATCAGACTGCTGAAGTAATGAATAACACCGTCCAATTTCTGATATTGCAGGCAGCACTGAGAAAAAGATTGTTGCACTCCTATTAACACTTGCTTCGGAAATTCAATTCTGTTGCACACCCATCAAACGAAAAGCAAACTTATATAACAATCCTTTATGGCTTAAATTACATTAACCTACATCCAACATGCATTCTTTCGAGTTTAATCAAAAGCTGAATCATTCCAGGCACAGACAAGGATGGCATGCGATAGTGTCGACGACGTGGATACAAAGGAAAGAGATGGATAGTATCTTTGGTGTGACGCTGCAATTGTCTGGCTAATGCACGGTGCGTCTGGCTGGTGACGAAGATGGATGACTCTTCTCCTTAAGCAGTTGAATGAGAGCTAAGAAAAAGGATGCTGTGAAAGATTTGCATTAATGTCCTCTAAACTGTCTATTTTTTGTAACCCAATAAAATTTTATTACTATAATATATCCTTAAAGTTTATTACTACGTATATAAATTAAGACCAACATAATGAACATTTTTGTTATTGACAAATTTATTTTGTTTATCGAGATATGTTTATTATATAATTAATTCGGCTTAAGATGTTAATAATTATTACGTCTTATTTTTAGAGTGTCGCTGGATGTATAAGAAAAAATAACATGAACTAAAGGTCCATAGTTTTAATAATTTCAATGCAATTGTTTCAACTAATATACAAAATAAACTTTAAGAAAATATCCAAATCAATAACCAAAATAAAATATAATTTCATTAATAGATTTGCAATTCCAATTTTTGATATAATTTTACTTTTTACCTAATTGAAACGCTTACATTCTAAAAGTTATTTAAAGTTTTCGAATATAGGACACAGCACAAACTTTAGAATAAAACAAATGATTTTTGAATACAATTTAATAATTGAATTAAGAACGACATTTTTTGGTAGTCAATTTAAAGTGAATTTTTTGTTGTGAGCATATAAATAACCGTTATTAAATGACCGTGCAGAAGAAACAAAACTTTTTAAGACAGAGACGGAAGTATGAGATGGACAGTCATTGATAATTAAAAGATGCAACTATTATATTTAATCAATAAAGTTATTTAATTGCAAGTTCTCACTAATCACATGGAGCGTGTGCCGAACAAAGGCAAAAGGAATATCTTGAAGAAAGCACTCTACGTCTTACAAATCACACTTAACTCAAAATATACCTGTGCAAGGTATAAGCGGTAGCGGTAGCGGTAGCGGTCGACAACAAATTATATGTTATTAGAAACAATGAACTGTCTCCACATTAAACATTGATTTTAAAGGTGCACTCTTTTAGAACATAATTTCACTGTTACATATTAATTTACTATACCAGAGCACTTTTAAATAAATCACTATGTGCCCTCAGTATTGTCGTCAACTTAATGTACCTATACATCATCATCAACCCGTCATCGTCCACTGCTATACATAGGCCTCTCAAATAGTACGCCACTGAGGACTTTGCACTTTAATGTATACTGCTACTTTTTACTTAGACCACTCGCTCATATATCCCCACGGTGTATATTTTTCGCTGCAGCTCGAAATTCCACACCATCCAGCGAATGCACTCCGCTAATGCGTCATGGTAGCGCATAATTACACAGCTCGGACGAAACCGGCAGAAAATATGCACACTCGCAAAAATATCGGACATCCGCGAATAAGAAAAAACGGCGAAAAAATATCATACAAATAAGTAGATTTATTTATAAAAAAAATCAAATACGTAAATCCAATCCAAATAGTAAAAATGGAATTAAGTAATACATAAATAGACTACTTCGTTGGTCGTGTTGGTAGCAGGTGTGACTGCCGATCGGGAGGTCTCGGCTTCGATCCCCGGGTGGAACACTACAAAATTTTCTAATTCAGATTTTCTAGTAGTGGTTCGGAGTCTGGATATGTGCCCGATGCATGGCACTAGGCTCACCACCTATTCCATAGTAGGACATAAACGTAACCGGTGAAACGTGGGAGTGTTCTGCATTCCTCTGCCTACCCCTTCGAGGATTACAGGCGTGAAGTTGCGTTTTTTTAAGTAATAAATATAAGTCAAATAAGTAAATCTATTATTAAAAATATGCAAATACCTAAATCTAATCCAAATAGAAAAAACCCAATTAAGTAATAAATACGATCCAAATAAGCAAATCTATTTATACTACTGCTTTCAAATCTAGCACGACTCATAAAATTATTCTTTAATCATGCTTAGGTACTACTTTATTAATGTTTTGAAAACATTAATTCGTTTTAATATGTAATTGGCTATGTGACTTTTTATACGTTATTGTCTTTTTATGTCAATTATATTATATTTATTAGCCGAGGTCAGGGCAAAATGGCGCCCACTGGAGGACTGAAGTAGACCGATAATGATGGTGATATCAAAAAAAATGAACAATTATTTTCTGTATTTTATTAAATATTATATAACCCTTAAGCGAATTTGTTTACTTATATGAGGTGATTAATTTAAAATAAATAAAGAACTGATTAGTGAACTGTTGTCTCAGAAGTTAGTGACTGAGCGCCAAGTGGAAATGTGCGGGTTCGATTCCCACTTGGAACCAAATATCTGCATCATGTACACGACTATTTGTCCTGGATTCGAGAATAAATTATCTATAGAAGCATGTATTTACAAATATATACATGAACTTCAACATCTGTCTGGTCACTACATACCAGTTTATCTAGTTTATCTAGTACATCAGATGGCCTTGAGAGAGCAGATGAAAAACATTATGGCTATTATTATAAAATTGCAGCCCAGCACCCCTACACTGTTAAAGCTCAATATTTTTCCTACACATCAAAGTACAAAACCTTAATAATTACTTTTCTAGAGATTAATCTTCAGTCTTTTGATTTCTATAAAAATAAAGTATGATCAAAATTTGGAATAATTCTGATATAATTTTAAATATTTCACAGTTTCATTGCCGACTTTCCGCCGTTTTCCCCCACTTGCGCCGGGGTGCAAGGAAGCGGCGCGGGGCGGGAACCGGGCGTCCTTGCGTCGTCCACTCTCAGTTTCTACGGACGGATCCAACTATCTATAGCTTACGGAGCCGAGCCGAGTACGACTTCAGACTATGTTAATTAGCTCCATGGGATGCCTTGAGAAAGTAATCTAAGTAGTAAGAATCTGCAGCGTGTTTTGTATGGCATAGCGTGAATTAGCATATGAATTTATATAGCTAGACAGTAATACGCGTCTAGAAGTGATCTGTATCTAGTTTAAGGTGAAATAAATGAGTTCTAGTATCTACAAGTAATAACTAGAGTGAAGTATCATATTATGCAAAAAAAATCACGAAGTCGGTACTCGTATTTCTGCATGAAAGAACGACAAACATATATTAATGTACATAAATTCGTTAACGTTTAAACATTTCCTGTTTGCATTACATTACAGTGTAAAGGTTATTAAATTTAAACAAGTTACATGCGGCCTTACACTAGCTTGTTACACGACTACGAATAATATTTAAAAGGCTGGTAGATCTTGTTAATTTATCGACGCGTTAACAAAAACAAGACTGCACATGTCTCGTCCGTCCAATAAACCTAAACGCTCATTAAAAATAGTTAATGTGTCAACATACATTAAATGATCTTGATGGTTGATCAACATTGTTGCTTTGATCGGAAATGTTGATCAATGTTGCAACTATACAGTGATACATTGTCCGGTGAACTGATCTGTCGTCTCCTTACGAAGCGTCATTACCCACATGGACACGCTGTAGTCTTGTTATTGACGTAAAGAAAAAAAACTAGTCATTAGCTTTATTACTTTGATTGCATCGATATGACCTTTAGAAGTGATTTAAGATTCTCGCGTCTATGTTTTAATGGCTGACTTAATTCATGTAACGACAATTCGTGTTATATAACGTAACGTTAAAGTTATGTTACATTACAGTCAAGTCTTTTATCAACACATGGAAAACCTCCTAAATGAAGACAGCGGGAAGCTGCTATTTTCAGAAGGCCCGGGACCAGATGGAGTGGCGCCGTTTAGAGGAGGCCTATGTCCAGCAGCGGACATCGAGAGGCTCATGATGATAATGATGACGCAAAATTTTTTTTTACAAACATTAGATAGGCGGAATAATATAAAAAAGGACCACAAAGTAGAAAATACATAGTATTAATATTTATAAGTAGGATTAGAGGTTTTGGTTTATTTTGAAGCAGGTAGTGCATCATTCCAAATTAATCTTTAGAGATAACAAGCATTTATGACAATGTCCGAATAACTTCGAAATCGAATCTATACAACTATATGTATAATACATACAACCAATGTATTTATTATTAAAGTCCGCTAATTAGAAACAAGAAAAATATAGCTTGTAATAAAACACACCCAATATTATGTCCAACTTAATATCCGTCTCGCGGACATGTGAAAAAAACAACTAAAACATGAAATGTTTATTATACCATGAAGTTTTACGCATTTGATGTTTTCACTTCAAAACGCTCGCTAAGCAAATAAAATATGTACATATAAGTGGTTATGTTTTTAGATTTCTCATATTAGATGTGGGAGAACAGCACTCACCTATCGGCACTAAATAGGTCAGACCTTGACTGATAAAGGAGTCAGAAGTCTTCGTGACCGGAATAGAAGCAGCACGTCGGATCTCTAAGGGTACAGATTTTTGATGCTTGGTGTTATCAGGTCGTTAAGGATAGAGATGTTTGATGCTTGGTGTTATCTAGCTACTTCGTAAACGATTTGTCGTGATCATATATTAATAACAATATGATGCAGGTAGGATCGTAATGTTGTCCAATTTAACAAAAATATATATATTTTAAATTAGTAACTGCCTCGTTAGTCGTGTGGTTTCAAGCGCGACCGCTGATCGAGAGGAGAGGTCCTGTGTTCGATCCCTGCGTCTAGTATTATATTTTTAGACTTTTCTAATCTGAAATTCCTAATAGTAACTCGAAGTCTGAATTTGTGCCCATTGTATAGCAACAGGCTCACTCACTCAATAGAACAGAAAGTCCCCAGTAAGGTCCGCAACTAATTTTATTATTCGGAAAAATATACGCGACATACCCGGTTCATAGATTCATACATACATATATGTATATTTTTACGCCAGGTCCGTTACGGGGTAGGCAGAGAACACCGAACATAATTAGTTACGCAATACGTAACATTACACCTGTAATCCCCGAAGGGGTAGGCAGAAAAGTTTCATACACTCCCACATTTAACCAGCTACGTTAACGTCCAACCATAGATCCACCCAGTCCCACCATAGAATAGGCGGTCATACACCGATTGCCATACACCGAGTATCGATCCGGGCACAGCATAAATAGTATGAATAACTAGTATAATAATTAGCTGAATCACTTATGTAGATACAAAACGTTTAATAGGAACATAACAGTTATGGTACAAGTGCCGAATAGGAAGTCTAGTTGCTTAACTAGCTGACTCCGGCTAATTGAGCGGCGAGAGTAATTGCACTTTTTGGAGCCCACCGCCGACGTAATTACATCTCGCGCTCGACGCCGACAATCGTGTTGTGTGGACGCGCCTTTATAATATAATACACACGTAAACATAACATCACGCTTGTAATCCGCCAAGAGGTATATAGAGTAGTGTACTACACTCCCTTATTGACAGTAAAATATCTGATTAATTGATATTGATATAAAAGAAAAGTTATCACTTGCTTTGCTTATTTGGATGCGTTTTATTGATGAATAAATGGAATTAATTAAAGCAGTGAAATAACTCAGTACGCGTTTGTTAGATATATGAAATACGTATACGTGAGGAACAACATCACATGAACCGACAACCGGTGGAATACGCGAGTTCTGGTGTGGAGACTGTGGTTCGGCAAAGTAGGACGCCCTTGAGCCCGGTGGGATGACGATTTGCGAAAGGCTGCAGGTAGATGCTGGATGCGACAAGCCGAGGACAGGGCGCGATGGCCCTCGTTAAGAGGTGCCTATGTCCAGGCAATGGACTGAAATAGATGATGATGATACATGATACATTTATTCGTTAGAGTACCAAACTATATATATAATTTTATTCAGCATCATCATCAGTCGTCAGCTCACTCCCGTCCACTAGTGAACACAGGCCTCTCCAATAGCACGCCACTGAGCTCGATCTTCAGCTCATCGCATTCAGCCACTTTGTGTATATCATCACTCCACCTAACTAGATTAAAATTGAGTAGTAGCTATAATTTTATTACGTACATATTTAATATATTTAAAAGATTCAATAATACGTTAGGGCATGTCCATACTAAAGACAATCGCCGCGTATTGTCCGCGTTTTGATAGTTACTGTTTACACACGTTGAAGGCACGCACGACTACTGTTAGATGTTTGTATCAAAGAACATTCTGGAACTGCCACGTCTTTCTAATCAACATATTTTGCAGTTTTCAAGTAATATTAGTAGTAAAATGTTTATTTTATATTGTGTTTATTTTGTATTATATAATGTGTGTTTAAAATGTTTTATATTTTGCAATGTAGTTGTTTTATATTTTATAACATGTTGACTGTTTTGCTTAATATATTTACAATAAATTTATGTAAATGTGAAATATGTAAGTAATTGATCACAAATTAATAGGAATATAATTAAAACTGATTTCTATTATGTAGGAAACGCGGATGATTTTTTTTTCTACAAATATGAAGTTAAAAATATAGGGCATCAAAGAAAACAGTCTAACGTGAAGGAACAAAAAATAACGATATTAAAATCCTAATGTAAGTAGTTCAGTATTGAGTTTTAAGTTCGTTTTAATTTTAATAATAATAATGGAAAAGGAAAAAAAGAACAAGGATACTAGTGTAGCCTTTTCTGAATGTAGTTTTTGAATACTTCAGAGCCTAACTACCTTATACCTATCTAATGTCCACCTAAGCCTTCAAGACCAATGAGTCCTGCGCCGTACGCGTGCTTAGACCAGCGCGTGCTACCGTACACTCGGTCCAGTTATTGACCTCATTCCTCATTTTTTGTTATATCTATCTCTGTCCAGTAATAACGTAGTATTTGGAAGATTAATACGCAGACGTCTAATGCATATCATTACATAGAGTGGTTTTTCTTAAATGCGCTCCACTGTATAGAGTAGACGTCACGGCCAGTTTAAGCTGAGCCGCACCGAAAAAACCAAAATACTAGACAATTTCAAACGCATATTTTGGTCGACGTTTATCTTAATTACCACAATCATGTTTATATTAGAATTTTAAGTTATTTTGAATGAGTTTGAATTTTAAAGCGAAAACTGGAGTTAATCGAATCTAGATTTGTATGAAGATAGGTAGAGTTTTTAAAAATGCATTATTTTGATTGAAGATGAAATGAAAGATGCACATATTGTAATTTCTACTTTACTTTAACAGGTATTAATCTGAAACTCACATTTTAACTATGTTTTTATTTTTTTTAGTGAAAGGCTACTGAAATAGATATGTACCTCCCGTTCTAGAAGTGTGAGGTTTGCATCCGTACGCACTAAGTACTCAATTAATATTAACTTGTAACTGTAACTTAATGCTTAAATATTGCTTAATATATTTGTGAAGAATAAAAACGCGAATCGCAACGCTGACCACAATGTTATCTAAAGCATGTGAAGTCCGCCCCTGTATTCTTTAGCAAGCACACTGTTTTCCATCAGTTAGATACTGAGAGACCTGCACAGAACAGTGGAAACATAAAGCAGTTGAGATTGCAACTCTTACGGAATTGAAGAACAGTTGAGTACTCAAAAGCCTTCTTCGGAAGACATTTTAAACAATTAAAACATGTTAGTTGGTTAATCGTTAACAACAGTCGTTAAACATTATCCGGAGCTTTTAAGTTGAGTTTAAAATCATGTATGGCTTGATCTTAAATACGAGTCTGTGTATCTTCAGCAGCATTGAATGACACATTCGGTTCCAAGCTCATTGCTTACTAAATTCTCATTACATTGACTCATTGGTAACTAAATAACCGGAGGAGAATGGCCCAGCGATGGCATAAAGAATTTTATTCATGCTGTTGGAATCGAGTCTCTTCTCAGAATGAGAAGTTTAAGACCAAAGTCTGCCGCGTTTAGCAGAAGGTAATACACGAATACATTTGGATGTATATTATGTTCATTTGTTTAAGGACGTTTGTGATGGGCAGCTAGCTCAGCGCTCCATCCGGTGAGGACGATGGCCAATTGTTTACTAATAAATAAGGGGTCTAGAAACGGGTTCAATTCATGACCAAATAGATATAGGAAATGTCTATATATGTATTTTGGACTCTGACTGTTCGTATGCTGTCTTTGATTATGTTCACGCAATTATAAGTATCTACGTTTTATAGTATTGAATTTTTATTTATTTATTTAATATTTATTAACACCTTACATTAAGGGGTACAAGGGCGTACTTAATGCCTAATGGCATTCTCTCCCAGCCAACCCTGGGTGATGGTGAGAGCATGTGGTAGGTGTGTACTACAATTAATATTTCAAACATAAATATGTATATACACAAACATACTTACGATACGAATACGTATTATTTAGTGTACAATACAAATATAGATAAAAAGTAATATATATATATATATATATATATATATATATATACACACATATACACATATATATAGTGTGTTTGTATCAAGTTATATTATATTCACCATGTGAAATCTGTGTAAGCAACAAATTATAAATGTAACAAAATAATGTCTCCTTAGTCGACTGGTTGCAATCGCGACCGCCGATCGGGAGGTTCTGGATTCAAATCCTGGGTCGGGTGCTATTGGATTTTTCTGATTTAGAATTTCTAGTAGTGACTCGGAGTCTGGATCTGTGTCCGATGTACGGCAGTAGGCTCACCAACCATTCCATGAGATGTAAACGTAATTGATGAAATGTTTGAGTGTACTGCACTCCTCTGCCTAACTTTTCGGGGATTGCAGCCGTGATGTTATGTAAATGAATGCTCATTTTCTGTGTTCCTATTTTAAGAGATTAATATTCATAAATAGAGACATATATAATTTCTTATTTTTTTTATGTTCTATTACAGTCACAAGGAAAAACATTAACCAAATAAAATATCACTCTGAGAACAAATAAATTGTCAAATTTTATATGGTCGAGAATCGAACCCACAAAGGACGCATTATACAGCAGATCAGTTTAATGATCGAGGTTTAACAATGCGTCATTAACCACTAGTCTAACGTTTACGTACAGACAGTAAGTACCCGCTGAGTGCTCGTTGGCGTTAGTGTGCGTCAATGATTATTCACTTAGCTCACCCACACATACGTCGTCCCACGTTAGTTATGAATGAGACATACCAATGACGGGGCCCGGTTGTCCAGTGGTTAGAGAAACTGATTGCTAAGTCGTGTGGTTATATTCGATTCCCATTCGGAACATATTTTTGTATGAGAAATTATTCTGTCTAAATGTAAAAAACGTGTATGTGAATAATTATGTATTCATGTAAATATACAAATTTATGTATGTATGTATGTAGTTAATCAGCCGCCTTGTTGGGCTCTACGACTATAGGACAGGCATTGTCTAGATTGGGATAGGGTATTCCAGTATTCCAGGATGGATGTTGACACTATTACTATTTTTAATAAAACTTTATTTGAAAAAGTTAAAACCATTCAAATTTCTTTATACGATATGTACCCACTTACATTTATAAACACCGTCCTCTATACTCCGATGATGCAAGTTATTTAATATCACCATGTAACTTTTTCATAACTCTATTATATACGTGTAATTTAAATTTTAACAGCTAAATTGATCATTTGGTTATTTTAGTATTCGGGTCATAAGGTCGTCGATTATGATTTTAAAGTAACATTCAGTCCAGACTCTTCCTTGTCGCTGTCAATATTAATTGTGTTTAAGCGACGGAGGCCCGGGAAGCTCTATCCAATTAAAGGCCTACCACGTTCTAGACTCAGTTTCTATGAATTCGCCATTCCTTCATATCAATTATACAGTGCATATCAGTTCTTATTATTATGTCATTGCTAAATATTACATCTATGTTGCTAAATATTACATACATGAGGAATTCATTCTTGACTTTAACGATGTTATGCGAGTTATTATCAAAATTATGATGTGTTTGAAGTTGGTTCATATGAGTAAATAGTTTAAAGTAATGTTAGAATACCGCGTGTACGGGGAGTATTGACGTAGATGGACGTTCCGCGATGGAATAGGGACATTACTGGTTTGTTTTATCGTTTACATGCGTATGTGTGCGCCTATATTTGTATGTATCTATGTATTCATGCGTATAGGTGCGAATGTTTGAATGTATGTAACTGTGTTCATGTTTGCTTGTGTGCGTGTTTGAATGCAACTCGAGACGTACGAATACGTCACGAGACATACGGCCGACCTGAACGCGTGGAGACATTAGTAAGTGGTGTCACGTTTAGCTAAGTTGAATCATGGTATCTAAGTTCGAACATGATTTAAATTTGATGCACTTGATTTATGTTAACACCACTTGTAAGTGAAATACTGCACTGTCACTAAGTGGTCGTTATGT
The DNA here is from genome assembly GCA_018245735.1 of Microceris miodesmiata. Lineage (NCBI taxonomy): Eukaryota > Metazoa > Arthropoda > Insecta > Lepidoptera > Hesperiidae > Microceris > Microceris miodesmiata. The sequence continues at coordinate 14,198 of DWEC01000806.1, forward strand.
TACAAGAACTGCTGATTGTACAACTTGCTTCTACACATTAATCGATAGCAAATTATTGCTTAGTAATATTTGCTATTGCTATATTCCCGCGCTTTTTGTAGAGACAGCCACCGAACAGTGGAAATTAAAATGGATTGCGACTGTTTTGCTACCGGTAATAAAAAACCTACCTCAAACAATTATGGCGTCAAGAAAAAATAAGACAAACAGTACTTTATTCGAAAAACATTTCCAAGGACAATTTTATTAATATTCTTTTAATGAGAATCAAATATTTAATTTCACATTTTCATTCTACAAATAATACGTGATTGTTCGGTCGATACTAAATTTTCGATGTAACATTTTTCTGGTCGGCAGAAGACAGCGTCTTCGAACTGGTCCAGCGCAGATGAGTGTTGTCATCCTTGAACGACCGTCCCATTTCGTAAATCCTTGAAATGAGAACCGGGGAGAACAGCACGCTGTTTATAGTGTTCTTGTCAGTTGTTCCTAATTTTGAGGATAGGTCGATAACTTTGAATTTGGTAGCTTGCCTCGCATCACCTGTGGAGCGAGAATAATATGACAAAAGCGTTTCGAGATGGGATTTATATTTAAATATAATTATGTCGTGTTAGACAATAATGCTTGTAGAAAACATTAATTAACCCTTTCTATCCTTTTGGTTGCGCTCATTATCATCATTTTTTTATTGTTGAACTATTAAACCGCAGTTTAGGCATTGACATCATAAGCTACGAAGAATATCATGTACGTAGATCTCTTCAGTGTGCAGTTTTGTTTGCGGTGTGTTCCTTCACATGTAATAATAATAAAAATATTTCTTGTATTTACCAATATTCATGACCAACATTACTTGTATACCTGTTCGAAAGCCAGTACGATGCTCGACGTAGCAGTACGTGTAGCCGACGAATGCGCCGACGGTCACCGCCGACAGGGTGATGACGAGGAGCCCGACGGTGCACACCAGGCATGCCACGCATCTGGACTTGCTGAGTACAATGACG
>DWEC01000807.1:0-15189 GCA_018245735.1 Microceris miodesmiata
AATGTTGTTGGAAAGAAGAATTTATAAGCGCCTTTCAAATCATATTTGAGCCTCATTACAATACAATTAACAATGTCTCGTCATACCAGGTATCTGTGATCTTTGATAGCATTGTTAACGGTGAGGAAGGCCTTATACATTCTACTACCGAGTAAAAGCTAAGTTAATTTTTGTTATTATATCATCTTGCCAGGTCTGTTCCAGGGTAGGTAGGTCTATAACCTTGCAATTCTGAAGCACTTCTTTTAAATTAATCTCTCTCAGTTGTTAATTCTGGGTTTTCCATCAGTTTTTCACTATACAAATATGTGTACATTCTCTTACAATTGATCCTTCTTACGATAAGTCAACGTAAAGGTGAGATGAATTGATCAGTAATCCAATTAAATGGTAAAGCTTGTAGTCGTACACAAATTGCAGTCTTTAGATAGAGTTCTGATTTATTTTAAAAGGGATTAGATTATTTTGTTAATGAAATATATGGGATGGTGTCTTTTAAAAACGAAATATTGTTGCATTTTTGGTGGATTCTTCCAATATTTCGCTTGTTAACGGACGGAAGGAACATAAGTAGAAGTTTTAATGGAGAATGTTTCTAAAGTTTTAATGGAGAATGTTTCTAAAGTTTCATGGAGAATGTTTCTAATATTGTTCAGAGAAACCTATTACAATAACTATTATTACATCTCCTGAAGTGGTCCTAGACCTTTTGCAAAATAACCAAACCTATGTCAGTTTAAAGTTCAAATTAACAGAACTCGTTTGTGTGCAAGTCCCGCAACTTATAACTAGAAATCATTGGGTATCATTTACTAAGATGACCTAAAATTAGTCATAGCCTTCGCTAGCCTTAGCCTTAGATACACCAGTTGGGGCTGTCTTGCGATATCTTCGAACAGTTCCGTACCTAGTGTTCGCGCAAGTCACAATTGTGTACTGTTATTTAATGTATGAGTCAATTGTACATAATATTAAAACTCGACAGTGTGCGGTCCCTCTTACATTACATTCTTCAACACTTCCGACGACTTCAAGTGTCCTTTCTTGACAGTTATTTTGAAATATACATATGTTAATATCACCCACAGTTTATTTAGCCTTTGAAAACTAAAATGAGATATTTAAAATAATAAAAGCGGCTACCGTTTTGGTCAAGCGGCGTGGGGATCAAGTGGATCAATCGATTGCAAGCGCGATTCCTGAGCATGAGGTCCTGGATTCGATCGTCAGGTCGGGCAAAGTATTACTGAGCATGGAATTGCCAGTAGTAGTTCAGAGTCTAGATTTGTGCCAGTTGTATGACATATTGCCCCTTTTCCATTATAGGATGTGTAACATAACTGTGAAAATTATAAGTACTTCCCCGTCTATCTCTTCGAGAAAATACTACCGTGATGTTGTATTATATCATTACGTCTTAAGAAGTCATTATTACGTCATATATTATATCATTACGTCTTACGTAGATATCTTAAGAAGCGGGCAGAGTACACTGAGTGCCAATATCTCAATCCTTACAGACCTGACATGGTTCTTCTACCTTCTTTACTTCCCCCATGGTTATAAGTGATATTCTTATTACTTATGTATAAGGTGGATTTGCTGATCAGTTTTCTGCCAGTGTTGCAATTTGCTGTAAGGCATCGAAATGTTTGAGGGATGAACGAATGAAACGAAGTACTAATTTTTTAAATGCACATATATTCGTTACAATAATATTTAATAATGTAATATATTAATAATAATAATAATAATTTATATTTCTTACAAGACTATTAAAGCTGGCACAGATTTAAGTTGGTTTCACCGCATGTCGCTAAATTCTCATTTAATAATAATAATAATAGTGAACATGTAACAATAAATTTAATAATTCTAAAATTTAATAATTGTTCTAATAAATTATCTAAAGGTCAATTCACACTAGCCATCAGACCCGACCAGGGCATCGGATGGTGAAATTTTTTAAATTTTTTTTCCATGATACATGACGAAAATTATCACTTTTGCGTTCCGTTCCCATGTTAGTACGTTACGTTTCGCTCACAATGTAATACATTATAAACATAGTCAATATAATCAAAGCTCAGTAGTAAAAATAAACAAATTATTAAACAAGACAAAATTCCGTAAAAGGAATGAATGAAAAGTTTTAGGTCACGTCTTGTTTTATGTAAATTCAAATCAAGTTTAAGTGTAAACACGTAACAAATCGTCCGTATCTCTTCGAAGTGGTAGGCAGAAGAGTGTAGTATACTCTCAATTTTCACTAGTTACTTGTACGTCGCACTCGACGTACGCACTGGACAAAATCTAGATCATCAAACCCAAGACGTAGGCACTCAACTGACGAGGTAGTCAGTTTCTTCTCAGTGATTACATCATTGTTGTTACATTATCCAGTTAATTAACCATTTTATAGAATATTATTTGTACTATGCGGCTTTGATCTGCGACTGCATTAATTAATTATACTGTGTGTGCGTGTTTGTGTTCAGTGACTGACTGCCAGCTGACAGTTGATAACAGTGTGAATCGACCTCAAAGGTGGTTATTTTCGACTCAGTATTATACGGGATGTTTATGTAATATAGAGGTACCTATAACTTTTGAATCCTACAGTAATTGTATACTTCCCACAATTGGGCATTTTTGGTGGGCAAATGTCTTTTAATAATTGCGTAATATTCACGCGATGTATATAAAATATCGCTTGCAAGGCGGTATGTGCCTGAATGTATTCTATTTTTTGTAACATAAAAAAATATTTACACTGCTTCGTAGACCTCCTAACTGCAAAAAATATAAAAGTTGCCGAGTTCCGCAACCCAAGCATATCCCTTTTAGTTCCAACTCCATTATTGGGATTTATTTAAAGATATTAAAGAAAGATATTTAAAGATATAGACATTTAAAAGTGGGCCTTGGAATAGATGGTATGTGCCAAGAATTCTATTTTTAAAATTGTAATGTCAGCGCAATTTTTTTTTTAATTCTTGTTATCTTTGCCAGTATCCAGACTCATTTTACGATCAGCAAACATTCAATGTCTTTCTATTATGTTCGTGCATCAACTGAGTCAATAACCACCTTATCAAATACATTCTCCCGCACATCTAGATACAGAAATCGCTTATAAATAAAAAATCATTTTCTAACACATCAAATAAATGTACATAAGCATTAGCAATTTTATAATAACATTTGAATACTTTAAAAATTACTATTTTAGGTTTTACATTAACTTTGCCATAAATTACGGTACCTTTTATTTTTGCTTGAGATACAAAAAAAATCTGCTAACTTATAAATCTATGTGAGGTATCAATAGAATTAAATATCAGGAACCTTACAAAAAATATATGAAATAAAACGTTATAAAAATATTAAAATCGCTGAAGAGAATGATATGAAAAAAATATCGTGGCGAGTTTAGACTATTCGTCGACAGTTGGCGTTAGTAGTATTTCTGAATCACGAAATCGGAATCGACACATCTCGCGTATATACAAGCTTTGAATGTATAAATAAGAATTAATAAAATCTTATTAAATATGATAATTGTTGTGTTCGAGTATATAATGGAGTGTTTATTTATAAATCTAAATTAGAACTAATTTTACATTTTCGTGTTGAAATATTTATGTGCACGGAAAAGATATAAATTTTATTATGTAATCATATAAGATTGAGTCGAACAATTCTGTGCTACTTATTTTCTCAGAACTAAAACGGGAAATAAACATACCTTCTATTTATAACAATGTTTAAAAATGGTTGCGGGCGGTTTAAATACTTACAAGTACCTATGTATTTACTAATAATACATAGACATACATTATAAACGTATTAGGACATAAACATCCTATAGAAAAATATTTACAAATTTGCTAAAAGCTGGCGTAGGAATTTTGGGACGTATTCCTTTTTTTCTTGGCACGTTATTTCGTATTGTAAAGCAAGAAACAAATGTACAACAAACTGTCAAAATAAATTAAGTTTACGTATAATCATAAGAAATAACAAATATTAGCATCCTATCTTATTATCTATATGAACTTATTCCATGTAATAAATTTTAATATGTCCTTGTATTCATTAACCGTAGAACACTTTCAAATTTTGTACACTATTAACCAATTCATACTGGCCCGAAAAAATCCCCTACACGTTTGCATGATTCCGTAAAAATAGGATTCTTCATTATAATTGTGACAGTATGTTGTCAATTTGTTTCTGCCTTCATATATCTTCTAGGTAATGTTGCAAGCATTAAAATGTACTCGTTGGGTAGTTCGTTAGCATGGACGTTAATTTTAAAAGTACGAAATGTGGTTTGTTCCATTAACACTTTAAAATGTTTCATTGTTCGTCTCTAATAACATAGCACAAGGCTGGTAAACATATCTTATTATACTTTCTTTTATTATGGATCACTATTAATTTAAAATTAATATTTACGCACTGCATTTAAAAGTTGATTCGTTTTGGCAGTTTCATTTATTATAATCATATGATAACAAACGAAATACATCGTTATTCAAAGTATTAGATGACAGAAACTAGAAATTAAAACTCCCTTTGTTACTAAAGACTGTTACTATTTTAAAACTTTGGTATTTGACTACCGACTTTATAGTTGCATTTGATATGATTTCAGACTACATTAAGGAAACGGTTTCATTCGTTTGCTTCGTGTGCTTACGAACTTCCAACAAATGGACTGATCGTTGAACTGTATTTTCATCATTACACATTGAAGCAGCAAGACGTAATGCACCAGGGCATGCCAAGTGATGGGCAACTACCCTACCAGTAGTGAGACATAATTGTTCGCAAATAAAGAGTGTTTTAAAAAGCACTCTCATATTCATTAATTTATGCGTTAACAAAGTCATAACAATAAACCTAACAACATTAAAAAACTCATGTAACAAGAACATAACGATGTATATAAAACACAGTGAAAATATATGAACAAAAAAAAATAAAAATAAAACAATGGCAACATAACGTAGAAGGCGTCAATTTGAAATATAGCCGTTATTTAAAAACAAAACGCGACATCCAACGCGTTACACAAGACATTTTTCGGACATTTATTAATCTATAGCAACAATTATTATTTTGATAAATCTTAATTACTAGTTTTGATAATAACATTAGTACACGTTACGAACAAGACTTCAGACAACTTGAATATTTCTTATTCTTAATTATGAATAATGAATTCACGCTGTGAGTTGCGAGTGATTTTTTTTTAAAGTCCCTATGAAATATGATGGGATTTGTCTTGAATACACTTTTTCCGTAAAGAATTTTAGCATACCAATTAATTAGTAGGATAATTAATACATAAATTTATACAATAAAATTAGAAAAAGTAATTTACGAACCCAAAACTAAAACAAGTTAAAAAAATTTAAAAGAAAAAAAGAACTACCAATGGCCACATCAAGTTTCTTTAGTATTCGGCCTCTATGTAGGTCGCATATCATTACACCAAGCAAACACCGTCCCTCAATCTTCTCATGAACGTATTTTACGAATAGCCAATAAGTTTTCATATTTCTCGTCTGCAAACCGTATCATAGACTCAACCCCGCAATTTTCATAATAAAGTAACGATTTCATAAATCATATTTCTTAAGAACATATCCCCAAGTTGCCTGCAGCGTATCTCATAACAACAATAATTTATTATCGTCTAAATCTAACCTATATCTATAATACAATAAAACATTCAATAACAAACATGTTACATTTAACAATACATGGAGATCCGTTGCCATTTGTAATATTAGCATCGCACGCTTAGTAATAGGGAACTTTAAAAAAGGCGGGAATCAAATTATAATACGCGTGTCAGTGTGAACTTCTTAAAAACAAAACACTTAACAGATAGTATGGCAACAGTGATCACTTTCTCAGCCAAGAACAAGTAATAGTAGTAATTATGTTGAAAAATACTTATTTTCCCGCGCAAATTAAATATATCTTTCTTTGGTATAAACTAAATATATCTTTCATTGGGTTTCACTTTTTATTATATCGTAATAACGTTAATAATAGAAATGTATCCCGCTAACTAGATATTTGTAACTTTGCATAACAATTACACTTAATTTCTGTCGTCATCCATTTCTAAACGTGCGATACATTACATTTAATTCGTTTGTATACATTTATTTCACTACGAACACATCTAAACGCGTAGGTACATTCACTTAGCAAATTGTGTGTACATAATGTACATACATCTACAAATATTGTACGTTTACACACAGATTTATTCTATTAAACTCGCTGTTTATTTTTCATTGGTACATAATTATACATCAACAACATACATTTGCATTATAAGATTAATATATAGAAAGAGAAATATAGATGATTAAGATATGAGGGATGTTTAGATGGTATGGAAATCTAAAGACAATTAATGATAGTAAATTTACTAAAAACATTTGTAATAGAATGTAGAAGGATCGTAAGAAGTTTGTCATGACAGTAACAGTGAAAAATCCTTTGCTTCTCTCTACTCATTAAAATTTTATTATAATCCTTTAGAAGTAACTTTTCATTTCAAAATTAAAAATAAATTTTTACAACGTCGAGAAATATTCTTATCACACTTTAGCGGCAAACTTCGTTATCCTTTTTATATGTCGAAGACAATAAATTACCAATTAATATTCGTGTTAATATTTCCTCAACGTTATGGATTTAGTGTTATGGATTATTCCAATGTAGTTAAATGAATATAATGATCTCAAGACTATTGAAAAGGATTGTCTCTGCAACCAAGGACAATGACGTATAGGCTTTGAGGAATGCCTTGTTTTATGACCACGTGTAAATGAATCATGCTTTACATGTATGTATGTAAGTTGTTACGCCGCACCCATATTTCCATACATATTCAATTGTGATGCAATTCCGATATTAGCAATGTTATAATTTTAAATTAATAAATATGTACACAGTGCTGAAATATTTAAGGAAAATTTTCACACAGTTATTATATATAGAGTAGAGGAGCCAGCCTAAAATGTGTCCATCGAAAAAAAGAGAAAACAAATGAGGCTACCTGTCTGTTTCTTTCTACTCGCGCATACACAGGTAGCGCTAGTTTCAGTTAATTATTTCAAAACACTTCAGTAGAGAGTTCAAACATTTCAGTAGAGAGAGATAGGATATCGCGATCGTTTTTCTTTTTCCAACCGTTAGATGTTGCCGCTTACATGCAGCCGTATGTCTTCCCTGGTCTATCGATAATACTTCTATGAAAATTTTATGACAAGATATAAGAATTAGATGCAATATATTGTCTATGCAAAAACGTGAATATGTTTAAATAAATAACAATAGCTTATGTTATAAATGCAAATGCTATACACACGAAATATTATTGTTGCGTAATATTCGTATAATTTCTCAAAATGGACGTACGATAATTGGTACACTCCTTATTATGTATTAAATATTTTATTTAATACATTCTTTTTAAAATGTGTTGTCGGATCTTTACGGCTTTGTAAGATTCTACGGAAATCGTCTTTTGTCTAAGTGACTCGTTATTCAGACTACTTTCTCTAATTAATGTAATTTATGTTCGTTGAAAATAAACTCAACAATTCGTGGGATAGAATAGACGACCCGCCATTTACAATGCCATACATCGTAGATTGATATATTTGTATGGTTTTAATTTAAGTTAAACTTGACAACTATCTAGAAGATTCTTATTTTCAACTTTCAACCTGTTTAGTAAAGGAATGAAGTTAATTTCAATAAGTATATTGTATGTAGGTATATGAATAGATCAACCTGAACGAGCAAATATACATTATTTTGATATCATATATTATCTGTGTTCTGTGTTTCATTTCTATGACAATGAAGTTGTTTGTCGTATATGTTTTCCTCGCATTACTTAATCAGTTATCGTTATGAAATAAAATGTTGGTTTGACATTCACGACAAAAAACATTAAAAATGCACCTTATAGTTGCTTAATTAATCATTAATTAAAAATAATAAAAAAATGTATAAAATTAACAAAATAAATATTTGCGGGTAAAAAAGAGTGATTATACAAAATATAAGTTTAAAATAAGACGAAGCTTAGACGCTTTAGACTTGTTTTTTTTATGAAAATTAATGCAAAAATAATATAATGCTATGATTATAAATCTTTACGTTGCTCACGTACACCAAAATGTAAATTCATACAGAGAACAATACATCTATCTCTTTTGCTACAATAAAACTATTTGGAATGAGTGAGTGAGACAGACTAACAGTGACTGAATAGTTTGAAGAACCCTCTGCCCTTTTCTGGTGCTGGACCCATCAACATTGGTACTTGATTCTTGTGGGTTATTGTTATCTGAAAATAATCATATTATCAAATTCAAATTCAAATTCAAATTATTTTATTCATTATAAGGTATATACATACACTCAATGAAGGTCATATTTAGTCATATACCTATACTTATACTTCGGCGTTAAAAACGTTATCAACGTTAAAAATATAATAACATAGTCTTCAGAAGATTTAAAATAGCATTCGGAGATGTTTGAGTCTTCCTCTTGAGCTACTGAGGATTCCAAAGACAAATGCTTAAATCACTGATTTCTTCGTGTATTGAGATAATTTGGTATTACGAGTGTCCATCAACAGATGGCGCTACTTGTATTTTGAATCGAGTTGTCAGTTTCACATAGATAATAAAATTTATTCATCTTTCTAACATTGTCCTGCTTTGAGTTCGGATAGTTTGACCAAATTACGTATTGTCATTTACCTTACAAGGTGGCTGCATCCAGGGTTCCCCATCGATTTGCATGGGAAAAGTCCGTTTCGTAGTTATGGTGATGGATCGGCACTGTGCCAAACGCCTGCCTGATGCCCTGAGACCTGACGTAAATAATTACATCATAACAGTGTCAAGCCCCGATATGATCAAATCAACGTCTATTTTAGCACTGTTGGACTTGGCTAAAGTATGCCCAAAGGATGCCCTAACAGTGGGACCTTTTGCTGATCTCACCCAATCGCTACCACCTGCCCTCTTACGATCATTAGACGAATCATCCGGTTAGGAGCGACAAACTAACCTTATACGAATAGAATCACTTGTCTGTTTATTGTCCTATACGAGTCAAAAATATCTCACCGGTTCTCACTTGTCCCATATGCAAGCAGTTTTCTAGACCTATAACTTCTATCAGCTTATCTCCAATATCTGTGAAGAGATTGTCCATATTGTTAAAATTAATTCCAACAGTTTTCGAAATGTATTACTACTTCTATCATGTACCTTTTTATCAATTTTATGTATTAACTCTGATCATTATGTGACTTATGGTGTTATCTGCCGACCTAGTAAGGGACCTAGCGTGATGATAAAATAATAATAACAGATATGTATTAATAAAAACATTACCAAACTTACATCAATATTTAATACTTCAGTAAATGACTGGAGGTAAATGATAACACGCGAAACCTATATGTTTAATTCTTGGCCTTAAGTTGGTGGAAACTTTTATCTTGTCTCACCCTGCTGAGCATTAGGGAAGCGGCCGCGGCGGTGCGCGCCGCTCGCGCCCCACAGGTTGGAGCCGCCGTGCGCGTACGGGATGTTCAGCAACGCCACCCCCTGCAGAGCCGGCCCTTTGTTCAATTCTAGAGATGACCCATCGCACTGGAAATAACAAAACGTATACATCATTAATAGGGACCGAAATCAATTATGGTACGAATACTAACACGTAGATATAATATAACTTTGAATTATGAACTAACAAATCTGCCAATGACTAGTAATAAAAAACGGAAACACACCACCAAGTCGATGTTCTCGTGTAGGTTCTTGCAGCTGGCAGCGAACTGCTCGGAGGTGGCGAACTCGAAATACCACAGCTTGTTCTTCATCCTGGAGCTGAACTTGTCCGGGTTCCTCTCGCGCTCCGTGTGGAACTTCACACATATCGCTGCATCCTGGGAAATGGTGGAGACGTAATATAATGGTGAATTGGAACGCAGTGAATGCATGAAAATATTTACGTAGTATACGCCCGCGAGGATAATTACTAATTTATCAAACGAAACTTTTTTTAATCTATAATCGACTCAGAATTCGATCTCAATTGAGAAGACCCTTCTAGAAGGTTATAGGTTTTTCCTTTTTACTGTTTTTTTCCGAAATTAATTCACAACCGCCAGCTCGGTAATCATGGTCAATGATTATTGGACCAGCAGGCTCGTCAAAGTCGTATCGCTGGTAGGAACTTACCACGCCTATGGAGAAGTAATTGTTGATGATGTTGTACGGGACACACGTGGGATGGGGCGCTGAGTCTGGCATCTGAACTTGTTCACACTGGAAATTAATGATATATGATTAAATTATTTTTACAAACACCGTGGATATATTCAGCCACAGTTTGCCAAGTTGACTAAATATGACACATTAAATTAATATTATTATTAATTGACACATTAAAGAACATTATGCGGATTGCCAAGGGTTATACAGAAATCCAAGATTACATCGTTATTGCAAAAGATATTTAATATTAAAATCAGATATCATTAAAGACAATGGTGCAGGCCGGCAGCTTAGCAAACCACTCTTGGAGTGGAAAGGCTAAATTGTTACTTCAAGTCTATCACTGGTTCTCGAACAAAATTGTATCCAGGAAACAGTTTACACTATTCGTCCACAGATGGCGCTACATGTATTTCTGAATCACGGCTGTTTTCTACTTGCTAAAAAATAAATTGTTGATAAAATGTTACAAATACATACCACTTCCGTGCTGTTTTCAACATGGATCTGCCACCTGTCCATCATGACGGTGCTGGCTCGCGCTATTTTATCCAAAATCTTATGAATTGACTCTCCTTCGTACCTGGTGGAGATAATGTAAGTAAGGTTAATTAGCCAAAGAAGCACGTCAAAACGCTTCAAATTTTTAGAAAGAAAACCAACTTAATTATTTTCATGGGAGTAGATTGCCTACTCCCCCACCCTCTCCTTTCCCCACCCCCAATTCCCTCGATATTCTGGTGAAATGACACTAATACATTTGGATTCTATTTATTAAGCACAGGTATTGCTGTTTTGCAGTGGAAAATTTACTCACCCGCCGCCCCACCGCAAGCATCGCGCCAAGTCGTTCCCAGTTCCAAGAGGAATCACCCCCACAGCCGGCTGCGTCTCCATCGGAACTTTATCTGTGGAATATGCAACATCATCAGTAGTCATATTAACTGGATTTTCCGCATCAACTCTAATGGATCTAGTATATTTACGGTTATAATAAAATTATAAGAACCTTACCCCAACCTCTACTTAATAGTGGGACGTAACCGTTACATTACACTTGCAATTTTTTGCTAGTTGCCCGTTCTCTCTACCTATTATAATTATTATCTGCAATCGTATCTTAGTCATTCTCTTTCATTTTGTTTCTTGGGCTTTATGTTGAGTGTATGTTAAACGTTTACCATTTTAACATTGGTGGTCAATAAATGAATGAATGGCTAAATGAAAGAATGAGTGGGTGAATGAATGAATGAACAGAATATTTAAGTAAAGAATTCTACTAGTATTTCTTTAAAGGGTTTACTGGAAGATAACCATTAGGCATTAAGTACGCCCTTGTATCTCTTAGCATACGGTGTTACAAGAGAATAAATAATTAAATAAATAAACAGTAACTCCTACCCATAGTCTCCAACACCCATCCAACAGTTCCATCACCGCCGCAGCATATCACTCGGTAGTTTTTCACATCCTTGAACATTTGAAGACCTGGAAATGGACGGATAAATGACCTGGATGAAAATTGTAAAACTTGTATTTGTATGAACTAGTAATACATTGTATTTGTATGAACTAGATTATGTAATGCCCTAATTTATGCAATGTTATGTGTGTGTGGATATAAATCCAGATTGAGATTTTGAGCAATTTTAATTTTAAAAATTTTGGGGTAATAATACATCGTGTAGAATTAGTATCTATGGTCTTTAATTCGGAGTTGTCATTGTATAAATCCGTAATTAATTGTAGTCTATGGTTTGTTCTGTCTATGCTTTGCTATGATCAATCAGGCAACCTATACCCAGCTTAGCTTATTCCACTAAAAATCATGGTCGACCGTTACGTCGGCTTTTAAAATATCATGAAGCCCACCTTGCATAGGTCCGCCTTTCGCTATATCGTGCACTTGTCTAGGGTTAAGGATGTATTGAAGTTTTCTCAACACTCGGGACCCCTGCCGTCCACCAGACTTAGGGTTGATGAACACTAAAAGCGGACAGGAGTCTTCTGGTGGAGTGATCTGGAAGGAGATGGGGGGAGCGCGGGGCTCTCGCCTCTCCTTGTCACGTTCTTCCTTCTTCTCTTCCGCACTGGAGGCTATCGAGGACGGCAGAGATATCGAAATTGGGAGGGTTTGCTGGAAGGTAAATAGTAAAATCATTATTTTCTTCCTTCCATGTATAAACAGGATAAAAAGAAGGTTAGAACTTGTGATTTCTTTATTTATATCCAAGAACATGATAAACGGTGACTATAGTTTTGGGAATGCAGATTATGACGGTCGACGGGAAGGAGGGTGTCACGTCGGGGAGAGGGAGAAATCGAGGAGAAATAATTGAAGAGGTGAGGGGAGAGTGCGAGAATGAAGCAGGGTATGGGGGTAGGATGGCGGGAGGTATACGTTAGATGGGGGCTGCAGGGGCCGGGGAGGTAGGAGGTAGGAGGCAGGAGATGTGCGAGGGTACCTGGTCGAGGGCGGCGCGGTGCGGCAGCGAGCGCTGGCGGTCGAGCACGAGCGGGCGGATGGCGGTGGGCGGCACGATGTGGCGCGCGTGGCGGCCCAGCGAGCACGCGCCGCCCGCGCTGCCCACGCACCGGTTGTGCAGCTGCGGACACCGCACTATCACTATAATGATTAACGTGTCCTTCTATCCAATGGTGTGCCGTCGCTTCTCCCAGACCGTTGCTGAGTGACGTATCTGGTCTTCCGATGTACAGTAGGCAATTTTATTAGTTTTTAAAACGTCTTGTGTTAAATGTGTGTTGCCATATCCTCCCAGATGTAATTAAATATTTCATGGATGGATAATATTTGGCAAATTTTCAGCGAACAATAAACGTTACCGTTAACGAATACAAACAATTATTTAATTTACAAGTGTAACAGTCATCTTTCTTAGAATTATAACAAATTCTATTGTATATATAAAGAGTATTGTGTAAGTGACTATTAAATCGTTTTTATTAAACTTACAGTAATGTGGCACCATCGACAATGTAGACCCGTGATACCGTTATAACCTTTGATCTTTTTCCGACACCTTGCACACTTTCCGTGACAGTTTCCTGTAAGAGGAAAAACAATAATTATAAGTATTCAACAATGAAAACTAAATTTAAAAAAAATGATAAAGTGCAACGTAGTAGATCTCAAGCCGTATTGAATATACTCGTAGTTACAATCTTATTAAATAATTGCTTTTAAACCAGGAACTGCGAATGCGCCCTAACACTTTTCATACCGGTCTCCTCTCAGAATGGTAACGGATAAGGCCGTAGACGACTACGCTGAGTAAATGGGTTGGTAGACTTCACACTATTTAGAAAACATTTTAGAGAAATCTAACGTGTGCAGGTTCCCTTAAGGTGTTTTTCTTCATTATTAGAGTACATGTTGTTTAAATGTAGAACGCACATATTTTGAAAAGAGTCGCGTCCTAGGAATTAAATTGAAAAATGAAAGGGTTTATGGAAAGAAATTGACAGAAAAGGATTGATACTGCAGCCTAATATCGTAATAAGGAAATAAAGTTAAAGTTTATCTTTTTCTATTTCTAACATACCTTCAACCCAATGATGAGCCAATGCGGCGGAAGCTCGCCTGGTTTTGGAGTAGGTGGCTATGCACGACGCCGGTGCACGCTGCACGCAGCGCTCGTGCACCGTGAATTTACAAACTGGGGACAAACGAAATAAATAGAGGCGTCTTGTTCGAGCGTATAAGTAAAAAAATGTACAGTAACAGACATATGTAGATCTCTTTGTTTCTTTTCAAAATAAAACTTTTTGCAAAATTATATAAAGTGTTAATTGGCAAACGGTACAAAAACCTATATGCATATAAATACTTATGCGGCTGACGACATTGCAAATGAATCACGCGAGAAGATTCCCTAAATATGAATTTAGCTTTTTTATATGGCAATATTGCAAATGAATAAGGCGAGTCATGAAAAAATATATAAATAAATATGCTAATGTAACTCACATATACAGCATAGGCCTTTTTTGCCGAGACCGACGAGCATGTTGAGGCACAGGTTGCAGTAGGCGGGCCGGTTGAAGTGCTTCAGCCGCCACGCGTGCTCGCCGTCCTCCTTCACGTTCGTGTCCAGCCCCAGGAGGACTAGCAGGGGGATCGTTGTCATCCTGGTACAGACATTTTCATATACTACTTATACATGTATATGCAATTGGACTGTGAGTAATATGTAAAACATCATGGCGTACTAACATATAAGGTTAGATTTTTTTTAAGTTGTAAACATTTCAAAATTTTTTTCGTTGATTTTTTTGTTGTAGATACCTATATGCAGATACATTTTTATAAAATAGCTTTCGAAAATAATTAGTAATTTTTAAAAGTTTTTATTCTATTTGTGTTGTACCAGATCGCTTAAGGATCACCATCAAATTCAAAAGTTTTATTCATAGTAAGCTATATAAATACACTTAATGAACGTCATAACGTATCTTATCCAACAGTGAAATTATTTATATATTCATCGGCTTTGAACGCCTCTTTTAGGCTTATGTAGACTGAAAGAAAAAAGCCGGCGGAAAAAACTCCCGACATCATCATATACGGTCATAATTATGGTGAAAATGTCGAGGAATAAAACGAAAAAAATGGTCAGCTCACCCCCCTCTCTTCCATTCGTCAAGAGAAACAGTACCGTCAGCATCGTAATCTATTTCCACCATCATGTCTTGTAAAATCTGTAATGCAAGTAACAAAGTTATTTTAATGAAAATCTAAAATAAAATTCACGATAGAACATTTTACATCTTAAATATTTTTTTGCAAAATTAAATTAGTTATGAAATATATTGGTAAGATTAAAGA
>DWEC01000808.1:0-15188 GCA_018245735.1 Microceris miodesmiata
CACACTCACTATGCTACGTGACTTCCTGCCGGTCTTCACTAGGGATTATATTAAGGCATTTAAGATGTTATGGCTTAGATTTTACATGCACCATTACCCTTAATAATTTATCAGTGCTCATAGTTATTGTTTCAACATTATGTGTGTAGTAGGAATTCAAGTATGTTACCATAAATATGATATTGATGACAGATTCAGTTATGTTTGTTTATTTGTTTTTGTATTATTACTTCATTGTTATTGTTTGTTTTTTCTTTATTTTAATTCTTTCTCATTTACTTATGTAGTTATTTGTACCACCCCATATATGTAGTTCAATTAATTTTGTATTTTTGACTTTACTACAATATCATCAGCTATTAATTGGTGAAAAAGTTGACCGGCATTCCATTCAAGTAATATATCCTTTTTTCTCTTTCAGATGGTATGTGAAGCGATTCTGTCGTTGATGACTCATAACAATGTTTATATAAAAACTTGCTGCTTACACACCCTCCATGCATTGCTATCAGCCCCCAAGGGGACCTCCAACCTGACCTCGACGCTGGCTGTCCAGCTAACGAGAGCCCTGATGGCATCAAGGCCACCTGCTAATGACACCGGTCAGATATTAGCATGGACTGCTGTGTTGCAGCAAGGATATTGCTGTCTTGCTGAGTAAGTTGTAAATTTATGGTTTAAGTTTCCTCTCATTCTTATAATACATCTATTATTTAAATAGTGAAAATGGTATTTACACCCAAACTTGAACTTATACTACCCCACATTAAAGGGTTTTTTATGTATATTTGTTGTGTTAAAGTTTTTGTACCTTAACCAAGATAGAATGAGTATTTTAACATGTTTCAACATTCCTATTAATATGCATAGGTTCCAAATAAACATTTATTTATTATGCTTTTAGTCTAGACATGGATCTATGTATGACAAATCTACCCACATTTGTGAATATCTGTGTCTCGGAGCTGTGGCTCTCTGACGTTGGGGATGTCAACGCAGCCGCGACCAATGCTCTGAAAGTATGTATAACACTTTCTATATATTTAAAATAAATTGTCCAGTTAATGTAGCTATTAATCCAGGCATTCCTAATAAGAATAATGGGAAACCGTTATCAAATTAATGCATGGTCATCAGTCCTTGATATGTGTGCAAAGTTCCAAATTAATCAGGCATCTGGAAATTGGTGAAAATTGAGCTCAAAGATTCCGTTACATACAGTCCAAGCTAATATAAAGCATTTTAAGAAGCAATACTGTTTGGTTACAATACACCTCAGTATTATTAAACGGTCAGATAAAACAAACAGACAATCCAATTTCAATAGCGTTGTCTCTGACAGATTTGTCCTCTAAAAATGTATCAGTAATGTCACATATAGTTATCCTCTACCACGCTACTTGATACATAAATGTTAATCAGTGAGTCTTGCTAATAATCCTGGAAACATAACTCATAACAATTAACAATACATCACTCACATCACGATGCAAACTAAAGTATTTGACAAATATTGTAGGCTAGCGGACCCGGCAGACGTCGTCCTGCCCGGATAAGCCGTGTTACATTCGATATTTTATTTTAAAATTATTTCTGTGTAGCTTTAACCATTAAGGTTGCACGCGCGACCGGAAGCTTAAAAAATGGAGTAACTTCTCTCGTTTTCCCAACATTTCCCTGCACTGCTCTGCTTCTATTGATTGTAACGTGATGAAAAGTATATTATAATCAGCTCAGGAGTGTGAAAAATAATAGTACCAAGCTTCGTTAAAATCCGTCCAGTAGTTTTTGTTTCTATAACGGTTATACAGACAGACAGAATTGACCTCTCTACAGATTTATTATAAGTATAGAATAGATTTAGTCTCATATTTATTGTTTTCTCTTTATTGGAAACATATATTTCGGTCCTAATCTTAAAGTAAACGGATATTAATAATTAACTCATTTCACATCCAGGCCATTCTTCTAGACTGTGTGAAGCCAGCTGTTGAGTGGACGGAGTATTTCTCCAAAAACAAACAACACATTGACAACATTTTCAAGACGATAAGCACTGGCTTGGACAATCCATTCAATCAAGCTATCAAACATGTTATAATGACTATTGCTGTATGTTTTGAGGTATGTCTTAAACATTAAATATTTTTTTATGAATCCAATTTGAAAGGGTCAAAAGCAGTTGTATCTCGGTGTTAATTTACCCTGATTTGATGTGTACAGAAATGGGTGTGTTGATTTCTTTAAGGGAGAGGCCTAATTACTCTTTTTTTTCAAATTCGTGTCATAGCCCCCTGAGAAAATCTTAAAATGATTTTTTTTCCGAAACTGGGGAAATAAAAAAAGCTCATTTGAGGGCACTCATAAAATCTCTGTACATTAAAAATATCTGATATCCCTGCTGTTTATTTTTACGTCCGTTACATTTCTACGTTAAAACAATTGAACGGATTCTGAAATGTTCCTTAAAATTACTAAGGATGTAGAAATAACATATTGAAAGCAATCGCCCATAAGTCCCGTTATCAATTTTCTCTAACACTTCACATTCACAGATAGGTAACGAGTACATCGCGTACGCGCTAGCACCTCTGCTGAAGAAGTTGATCGAACGCCGTGAGAGCCACAACTTCTTCAACGAAAAAGAGGTGGAATACGCCACTGGATGCGCCGTTAAAGCTTTGGGGCCGGATTTTGTTCTCCGCATCGTACCAATACGCGACGGTTCCAACATAAACTTGGATAGAAGCTGGCTATTGCCAGTATTAAGGGAAAAAATCACCAATTCCAACTTGAAATACTTTGCTACCGAAATATTGGAGATGGCAACGTTCTGCAGGAAGAAATCCCGAGAACTATCGCAAGCAAACGACACTCCTGGGGCCCACACCTACGACCTGCTCTGCAATCAGCTTTGGGCACTGTTACCTAGTTTTTGTAATCATCCGAAAGACATCAAGGAGAATTTCAAATGCGTCGCCCGTGTTCTTGGCAATGTGCTGAAAGACAATCCAGAATTTAGACTAGCCGTGATGCAAGCGTTGAGAAAGCTGATCGCGTGCTCAGTGGAGAACGAGGATGACAGAAACGAACTGAGTAGATTCGCTAAGAATTATCTTCCAATACTTCTCAATATATACATGTCGCCCGCGAAAGGTAGCGGGGAAGGGCAAAGGCTGGCGGCATTGGAAACTACAAAGGTATGAATATATTTTTTTTGCCTTGGAAATAGCGTGGCTACCTCTTCAGGTTCTCACAAACTCTCATTTTGCATAATTATCACATTGTCAATCAGTAAGATACGTATAGGTTAAGAAAGTTAGTTTAAAAATGGATTAATATTAAATTTTTTTTGCTCATTTTATATCACAGCTAATAAAGGCAGGAGTAATTTTATTAGGAAAATAATTAAATTGGTATTAATTAATCTGATAAAAAAGTATTGATCATTTTAGGTCTATTTAACAATAAGCGAGCAATCTCTTCGCGAAGAGCTGTTCAAGAACGCCCTTGATCAGCTACACTCCTCAAAGGACAATCATTTCAAGCGAGAATCGATTCTAGATGTTATTCGATTACTAGTTTTGTACCAAACGAATGATCAAATAGCAAATCTATTTGAGAAATGGGTCTACCCTCTATGCGAGACGGTATTAGAAGACCCAAAGAAGTTCAAGAAGGCCAAAAAGAAGGAAGCAAAAAGCACTGAAGGTATGGAAGTATCAGAGGAAGGAAATAGCAATGGCCTGAGGTACAAGGATAAAGCTAGACTGTTGGAAATGGAGCATAAGAAAGCGTACAGGATACTGGAGGAGATATTAAAATCTGATAGTGAGAGTTGCAAGAAGTTTTTGACAGAGAATCATAAGAAGATTAAGAAGTTACTCATGAGTTCGCTGAACAAAGTAGCCGATAGCAGTAAAGCGGCGAGATTGAGGTTTTTAATTGTTTTAATTTATATAGCATTCTTGACATTCTGGTGAATGGGTTACAAAAACAGTACACTTGTTATGAACACAATCAAACTATACCCAGACTTTATACATTTTACAGAAAAATTATGAAGAAGGGCTATGTGTAAAATTTACTATTTCTTTTCTTATTACTTGTAAGCTTTTGAATGAACGATTGTAAAAATTAGTCGAACATCAATTGTAATTATTGAATTTTTTTATGTCATGTATCGTTTATTTTAAGATACATCTACTTTTCCTTCAAGCGGGGTCACATTAAAACACTTGCCCATCAC
Source organism: Microceris miodesmiata (assembly GCA_018245735.1). NCBI lineage: Eukaryota > Metazoa > Arthropoda > Insecta > Lepidoptera > Hesperiidae > Microceris > Microceris miodesmiata. Next base: position 4,250 of record DWEC01000808.1, read on the forward strand.
ATAATAAAAATAATAATAGTAAAAATAACACGGTTTTTTTGTTAATTGAACTAAAAACTAGAAAATAAATTTTATGACAAAAACATTATATTACAGTCGTAGAAGATCGAACAATCAATCATAATGCATTGTCTCAAACTAAGATTATAATAAAATATAAGTTATTAAGAGAATAATTCAATTCAGAGTAAAAGCGTGTTAAAAAGTAAGAAAGGTTACACAATTATAGTCTTTATTTTCAGGTGTATAGAGCATTTAATCAACTCAATGTCAAACTTGAACGCGGAGAGCAAGTTGCTTAAGAGTGCAATCGCCGAGTCTGTTATATGCACTAAAGATATCAACTCGAAATGTCGACAGTGCGCCTTCAACCTTATTAATACTATTGGCAACGTTCTTAAAAGCCAGGAAGGGGGTGAGTTAATGTCTCTATTTGTTTGAACAATGGATACCTGGGTATGAAACCCACTATGGAACTGGTCCTACTCAATATATGGGGTGCAATCTGGTAGAGTTCAAGGGTGTCAACAGAGCAAAATGAATTTTCAATATGACCAAATCAGTCATAAACCAATCATAGTTTTACCATCAATCCTTGTATCGTTCCACTATTGGACATGGGTGTCCTGTCAAATTGAGAATGGTTAAGATAATTTTTTAAACATCTTCCACATAGAATAATCTGTGTCTTAATGCATTGTTACATGTCTATAAAATCAGAGGTCTGTTGACAATGTATCTTATAGATAGATATACATATAGATAGATATATACATGACAATATACTAAAGAAGAGCTGGCTTATTGGCCTTGTCAAATCGAAGAACAAAAATTATTTGGATGTTTAGTACTGATAAGTTGCTTTTATTTAATGTCTTTGCTAATAATTCCATGTGGATTAGTCGTATAGTTTTATCAGTCCATCTCATTCTGTGCTAATAATTCAATGTGGATTAGTCATAGTTTATCAATTTATCTCATTCTGCAGGCATGCAAGCATTTGTTGATATGCTTCTCGCTGGTCTGTCAGCACCATTAGCTCGCATCACCAGCGCGACACTTAGAGCACTGGCTTCAGCTCTCTTCAATTTGTCTGAGGATATGGGCTTGGAAATTGTTCAGGGCCTCCTGGAGAAGGTTGCCGGAGAAATGCTGAAGAACAATCGCGAAATCGTCGCAGCGGCGCTGAGTTTTCTCAAGGTTAGGATTTCTTAGAGAGTCATAAATAAATATATTTTTGGGACATATGTGTGACACACAAACGCGCGCGCACAGAAACGCGCGCATTCGCGTGCACACACACACACACACACACACACACAAACACACGCACACGCACATACACACACACACACACATACACACACACACACATACACACACACACACATACGCACACATAATCTCTCTCTCTCACACACACACACACACACACACACACGTTCATTAGAAAAACATGTGTCCTGCACGGAAATCAAACCCACGTCCCGCCACCTGGCCTACCAGGGTCACCAACTACTGATATCATAGTAACTACATTTGTATGTTTATTATTGTATATCCACATGGTAGAAATGTGTAGGAAATTGTAATCTTTTTTCCTATGTTCCCATATATTTCCAATTCAAATATAGATGTATCAAATAATCATTATTGAGGTAAACATAAAATGCTTTTAAGGTATTTTACAATTACTGACTTACTCTACCTATCTGACACGCAAATAAAGTAATTAATAATTATTATTATTATAATACAAATAATCACAATGTGTCATTAGATCATAATAGCAGTTCATGGGCTGTTTGGTATTTACCATCAGGTGTATTCTATAAAATTTACTTTCTCCTAGTTATGACAAAAAATCCATACTTCAAAGTCTACTGTGTCGATACTTTAGAATCTAAATGAGATATTTTGTTTAGATGATGAGTTTTCTGAAAAAGTTTACAATCCATATAAAATAATGCAACATTTTTTCTTCCATAGGTCTACACAAAGGTCCTGCCAACAGAAGTTCTAGCAGGCAGTCTACCTCTCATTTTCAAGACCCTATCTTCAATGTCTGATGACTGCAAGCGCCATTCCCGTATGGAAATTGGTTACTTCCTCAGTCGAATGACAAGGAAATACGGGGCAGACACTGTGGAAAAACTAATACCCAATGAGGATGAGGTGATGTTAAGAAGGCTCAGAAATATAAGGAAGATGGATAATAGGAAGAAGAGGCTGAAGGACAGTCAGAGGTTATTCTGCTTTACTTTTTACAGCAGGATGTTTGATATTGACTAATCTGTTCAAAGCCAAGAACAGGAAGCGATGGCGTTCGTTGGAGGAGGCCTATGTCCAGCAGGCTACTGAGATAGGCTAATGATAGTGAAGACCCCTTGGTCCTGTGGTTAGTGAACTAGACAGCTGGGTTTAGGGTCGTGGATTTGATTCCAACCGAGTACAACTATCTGTGTGATGAGCACAGGCATTTGCTCTATTTGTTAGTGTAGAAAATTGAATATAAATAAAGGCTTGTTAATTATCAAGTTACTGTACTGCAACCTATGCCTAGTTTGAGATTACAAGAGTCAAGAGATATGATATCTCTAGATATTAATTATATATTGGATTGTTGGTACGCCATATAATGGCAAGTGTTAATTATGTTACATGTCTGTATCATGATTACAATGGTTTTTGTATTCAGCCATTCTTCACCCTGTCAATTGGGAAAAACAATTTTTTATTTAATAACCCCATTATATTATTAATATTTCAGAGATCAAGACTCAGATTCCGACACGGAATTCGCAGTGAAAGGCACATCAAAGACATTGGAAGATATCTTGAGGGACTCAGACTCAGACATGGAGTATCTTGAGGAGGAACGGCCCAAGGTCAAAGCGAAGAAGGGTACAAACCGCGCCTGGATTCAGGACGACCCGGAGAACATCGTCGACTTGGCTGATGTGTCTTCAGCTAGAAAGATTACAGGTGGGTGATAACTGACTGAGAATTTTTTATTTCGCTGAAGATAATGATATAGAAAATGAATGATATATTAATGTATTAAATTAGAGAACATGACACCACGCCCTTAAACGCCGAAGGGGTAGGCAGAGCCACTCTTCAATGTACTATACTCCCAAGTTTCACCAGTTGTGTTTAAGTCCCATGGAATAGGTGGTGACCCTATTGCCATACACCGGGCCAGATGCCTGAGTCACTACCAGAAATTCTAAATTAAATGAATCCAATAGTACGGGATTTGAGCCCAGGACCTCTCGATCGGCAATTGCCCTTGCAACCACTCGACTAATGAGGCTGTCAATAATGTTTTTTTTAATTCATTAAACTAATTTCGTATTAATTGTTTACTCCTTTGCGAAACGAGCATGACATAAGGTATTAGGATATTTATATTGAGTATTTGTTATCTCTCTTAGCCACTGATCCAACCAAAAAGAAGGTAATAGAAGAAAAACCCAAAAAGAAAGATGGTGGATTCAAAACAGCTCCAGACGGTCGACTCATTATCACGGATGGTGACTTCGAAGAGGACGCGGAACAGAAACCAAGTGGTGATGTTGATTCCGACACAGATGACACCGGTAAGATGTTTTATGATTACAATTATCTTTTGGTACTACCCTGTATTATCCTACTAGAATAGGTGTGGCAAATGTAAAAAATGCAAAATGGCTGGCAGAGGTTGGATACGAAGAATGTACTAGTGGAGTATACAGTGGCGTGCTATTGGAGAGGTTTATATCCAGCGGTGGACGGGACTAGGCTGATGATGATGATGAAATGTAAGATATACAATTTTATAAAGCTATAGAGGGCGGATTGAAAATTAATGTGTTACATAATGAAATATTGTGTTACATAATGTGTTACATAATGAAATGAAATAGTCACAATAGCCTTACTCAAAAACATGTAATCTTAAAAATTTTCTCCATTTTACTAATAGATACAGAAGATGCCGCCAAACCATCGAAGTTGATAAAACCTGGTGGCAAGAGGAAATATGATGATATCTTGAGCATCAAAAGCGGTAAGAGCGCCAGGAGCCGCGCTTCCACTGCGGCGCTGGGCGGCTACCGACCCTCCGGGAAGGGGATACACAGGTATTCGTCTTTTGTAAACAAATACACCACAGATACACTCGTATTAATTAATCTTCCCTCACACACATCTCCGCAGATATAAGTGTAAGTGTGTAAAAAGAGTTGCTTCGTACACTCACACTCAGATACACTGGAATTCTCTTTTAAACTGCTCTTACCTTTGACCTTATGTTTCTTTAGCAAATCTGTCCAAATAAAAAATCACAAGTTTATTTCATTTGTAAATAACTACCTGCCTACGCACACATATGGATACATATACAAATATTATCCTTATTTAATTAAACCATTAAAAAATTGTCATAAAACAATTTATTTCCTGTCTTTAGACCTTTGGGCTCAGCGGCGTCAGTAGCGTCAACAGTTGGCACCGAATACAAATCGAAGAAAGCCAAGGGCGACATCAAGAAAAAGGGGAAACATGATCCGTACGCCTACTTACCATTGTCACGAAAGAATCTTAACAAGAGGTGAGTTTAAGGCATTCTTACTGTAGTCGTTTAATTCTCATAATGACTTAATTTAGGAATTTTCTAATTGTATGGTGGACTTGTTGGAGTTTTGCGAAAACAACCGAAAAAATGATAAATGCGACAATAACAAAACTTTCAACTTAATTTGTTGAAAATGGCTTATAATAAAATTTACATATATTTGAATACTCCGCTCTTTAAAGTAACAATTCATTTTAGTTATTTATGAGACTGTTAATTGCAAATTAATTTTGGCGCAAAAACAATATTTTTTTGTTTGCCTAGACTTATGGAAATATTGAATTACTTGTAATATTGAGAGAATATAATTGATTGTTAGGTTTTAGCTATATCTCTTTTACATTACTTAATTATTGTTTTATTTACAGGAAAAAGGCTGTCATTTCGAAGCAATTCAAAGGCGTTGTGAAGTCAAAGACTAAGGGGCTTAAGATGAAAATAAAGAAAAGCAAATAAATTCAATTATGCAAAGGAAACATAGTGTTATGTTAATGTTTTCGATATAACCGAGGTGATGCCTGGGGTAAACTGTTCCATTGGTATTTATTATAGTGATTTACTCATGAATAATAATGTATCTTCCTCTTTAGCTTCCATCTTTTTCAATTTGAAAGGAGATCTTATCCAATAGTGGGAAGATATAAGGATTGATTAAATTATATGATTATATGTGGGTCCATACCAACTCTTGGCTTCGAATTTCATGTACAGCGTCCAGCAATTAAGTTTCGCAGATGTCATACTAAATTTTGGCCTCATTAGAATCCATCGCGCGACTGGATTGCTCGGTAATTCGTTTGTGTGATATTGAATGGCCATGCGGTCGACGGAAACGATCGCGTGATTGGATTGTTGAAATGGTAGTGTACAGGTAAAGTGACGAGCGATTGATTTAATCAAATCCGCAACTGGATTGCTAGTTAGCAATTGCACTAACTTCTCACCTAAGTCGACAATTATCTAATTAGTTAAGAGCCATGAATTTATTTTATGGTAAATAGATCTTTGATTATGTGTTTAAATTTATTTGGTAAATTTTCCCTTCGAAATAAAATGTCAAGTGTTGGCTATGTTAATTACTAGCAGTTCATCATCTGTTAAATATTTTTCATTACTATTATAGTTGTTGTCCACCCTTTGATTGTGAGAACGTACTAGAGGACGAAATCATATTAATATGGTAAGATTAGATATTTAAATTAAATTTCATAAAATAATGTGTCTTTTCTTTACCTTACCTTTACGTTTTTTACTTTATGGTGCGTGCTCCGTAGAACTATTTGACTTAATGCTATTGTCATTCTTCCTCCATCGCACCACTCGCCGAAGATTGAGGTTTCATCAACATAGACTGGACTTGTGGTAGTCTTTTACATTTCGATTTTCACGATCCTTTTTGCCGCGCACCTGTAAAATGTGGAATGATCTTCTATCCGAGGTTTTTCCGGAGCATTGTGACATGGGGTTCTTCAAGAAAAGCAAGCAAAGAGAGCTCTCCTTCAAAGCCGGCAAAGCATTGGCGACTCCCCGAGTGTTGCAAGTGTCCAATAGGCGACGGTGACCACTTACCAGCAAGTTGCCCGTCTGTCTGTTTGCTAGGCTAAATATTTAAAAAAAAATTTACCTACAAAACAATAACTATTTTTTTTTAGTAACTATTTTATTTAATAGTGACAAAGAATTTTGGGTTCGATACAAGCCCAATATAATATATGTATGCGAATTGCATACTAATTTGTGACTGTAACACCACGCCTGTAATTCTCCAAGGGATGGGTAAAGGAGTGTAGTACACTCTCACGTTTCACCAGTTACTTTTAAGTAGCATGGAATAGGTGACACCTACTCCAAGCCACTACTAGAAATTCTAAAATCACTACTAATTTGTGACGTGAAGAAAGAGTTTTTATACCTTTTGTTAAGTTATCCACAGTTCTTTTAGATCACTTCAACATTCAATATCTTCATCAGTAAATTTTTCCGTCTAGTTTTTACTGCTACCAAAAACACATTTACAGTCCACATGAGGAATTTGAATTGGAAACATTGGATCTTATAGGCAGTATTGCAATAAACTTGGCAGAAACTTCTAGTTCATTACGTCATGGTGTGACATACTGAACATATATGATACAAGCACAGAGATATTTGGGATCTGTTACTCTCTATCTAGTCCGTGAAGGTCGAGGCGTGATTATATCTGACTCTCGTACATATATAAAACCGACTTTTATCGCACTGAAACCCCCGGTGGTTTTCCACGGCGCTAATAAGACGGCTCCGGGATCTCCAGCGGAACGTATCAATTCTAGTACAACGCCTCTATGGGCCCAACACCGGGGAGAGGCAAAGTGCTTCTTCCTAAGCTCTCCGATTCCCAGGATGATATGCGACTACACATACCATCGTTATCCCCGGGACCGCCACCTGAACGGTTCGAGCTCCCTCTCTAGCCGCTCGCAACCCCGGAAGTCTCCTTTTAGTTGCCTCTTACGGCAAGCAGGAGATACCGTAGCTCGTATTCTGATTCCGAGCCCCAGGGACCAATAAATATTGATAGCTGCATGCTAAGTACATACTTAGGTATGCATAATATCACCATCAATATTAGTCTGTCGCATTGTCAGTCCACTGCTGGACATAGGCCTACCACCCATATTAAGTTTTTATCAATAACCCTGACGTTGGGAATCGGAGAGCGCAGCTTCTTACACCGGCTACGCTGCTGCCGTCGGCTGCCACGGCATGTCGCCGTTCCTGAGTAAGCTGTGACCGCCACAACTTCGTTTATTGTACTCGTATACTAGAGTCCACCACAGACGAGCGATCGATATTTTTTTGATCGATGCTTTAAATTAAAACAAGTATTCACGTCGTTGTATGCGTGTCACTGGCAGAAACTGACACTAATAGTTTGCTAGTATGTATCATCATTGGCCTACTTCCATGCACTGCTGGATATAGACTAATAGCACCCCACTGAGCTCGATCTTCAACTCTCTATGTCCAACCGCTGTCAGTCAGTGTGGTGGTTCCGGGCAAATATCCTCTATGGCGGTAGAATGTATGGCCCCTTCCGTCAAAGCACATACTGTTGCGCTGCAAATCGATACCTATAAAAGAACATGTCTCCATTTTATGACTTTTGTTGTATGTACATTCGTAATGAAAAGTTTCATTCATGGTTCAATCTAATCTGTGCTATCAATAAGGATTCCTCGAAATGACTACTGAGCTATCGTGGAAAGCGGTGTAGCTAAACATTTATTACCAATTTACGACATTTACTAATTTACTAATTTTATACAGTATACATACGTATGATTCACTTATGTACCGCCTTACCATTTACCAAATATGTACGAATGTTTTTCGGGATAGCTCGACTAGTTTTCAATCTACCTGAGGTACTTCTATAAGAGCTCCTGCCACCTGATTCGTTCACGTGCTGACACGAGAGATTATAGGTTAAGGCTGCTTGGGTGGATACCTGGGCCGGTTCAGAGAATGCCATACCACTGTGGATGGCACCAGGGTACCACGGCACTCTGGACGAGTACCTATATCCTCTTGAACGAACATCAGGGCTTGCTGGTTGCTGCTGCACCATTGGGGGTGATATTTAAAGTAATAAATAAGTATATATGTAATTCAATCAGCGTATGAAAAGGTGGTTTCATTATGGAAAACCGTTATGGCTCAGAAAGTCGACATGATTCATGATTTAGACAGAATCACCGATACATATCATATTTAAATATCCAACAATTTCTATCTGAGTGATAAAATTTGACACGACAATAAAGTTCAAACAACTATCCGTCTGCAGAAAAGAACATAACATAACATCAAGCCTGTATGTCCTCGGAGGGGTAGGTAGAGGAGAGTTAGCTCCCATGGGTCACATGTTATGTACGGCGCAGTGTGAAATAGGGGTAAACTTATTGCCTTGTACTGCGCATCACTCGTAGACTCGTCACTACTAGAAATATCAAGTAAGAAAAACCTAATAGTCCCCAACTGGGATAGAACTCAAGACCTTTGGATTAACAGCCTCGCTTTTAATCACTAGACTAATACGACAGTCAATGAAGGTTAATGTAAATTAATGAAACAAATAAACGCCAGGTCCTTTACTGGTAAGTAGATAGCACGTAGAGCCAAATATAATATCTAGTCTTGCAGACCTGCCGTACCTCCTCCACATTCATCACTCTCTTTATATGCACACACCAATTTTCGATACTTCTAACTACCGAATGGTTCAGTGTTTGATCTCTGACATCATCATCATCAACCCTATTACCATTCTACTGTTAGACACGAGTTGTCTTTAAGAATGAGAAGGCATATTTATAATACTGTGTTTAAAAAGATCCAAGTAACCTATACATTTTGGTTCCCAATGATATAAAATAGGTAACAGATAATATTGTTAGTGTTATTGAAGTTGATCAGACATTGACCAGAGTTATAGACTTTATATAGGGAAGGGAAGGTGGCCTCATATAGATATAGAAAAAGAAATAAAAGAACCTTAATAAATTCTTTTTAATGCAAATAGTAGTTATCAATCTTTTTATTTCGGTAAAGCTAGTTTTATTTGTGTAAAATTGCGTGTGGACAATATTTTATCGTTTATTTTTTTTTCGTTTTTTTAAAGGCAGTTGTTTGCGGCTGTCGGTATTTCACATACTTTTGGTCTTAAAACATAAAATTACAATATACAAAGATGTTCTGCACCAATCATAAACAAGTGTAAATTTTAATAAACAACGATAAATACACACGCTTGCGAAATGAACACGATAGTGGCTAACGCGTAATAAACAGATTCTATTATAAATTTCATGTCAGTCTTGCGTCCATTTTCATAGCAGATTATTTATGTACAAAAAAAAAATATGAAAGGCATTTCCTCATTCCGGTCAACCTGAATGTGGATTGGTTACTTTTGTTTTTTTTCTTAATAAAAGCCGCGATACTAAAATATACAGCTTGGCACAACATTTGTGAGCGGTCGCACGAATCGCTGTCATTTCTCAAGCGTACGGTGTACCGAAATATTTTGTTTTTTTTTTCCTGCTTTTTATTTTTCGAAACACGTTACCCACACGATTGCACCCACTGCTTTCACAATACGTGAGAATATCTCGAGCAGTTCGTAAAATTATTTATCAGTGAATAAAAATGAAACGGTGCTGCGTTCCATTTACTGAGGTATTTTCACAAGAGGCGTTTCTATCAACGGATATACTTACTCGTAACAGTATTTATATTTTTACATGGAAATTTTCATCACATTAACATTAATCCTAGGCCATTTCTCAGTATCCATTTCAGTATCAACAATGAGTTACGTCATTTTCAAAAAAAACATACAACCAGTCCCTGCGCGCTCTACCATGCAACACGGCGGCCGCGCCGGCCTCACTGACGGTGATCGATTTTACAAAAGCTTCTTATAAATAATTTACAAAATAATACAAACATTAGCTCGCTTCAGACAACAAGCGAGGAGATTTAACAGCTTCATGACATCACCTCCGTCGCGGACAACATTCGTGGTCGTTCAACATTTACAATGCGAGTCCGATTCGATTTTCCTAACACAAAAATAAATATACAACTGGCCACAGGTCCGGCCACAGTTCGTTCAGCACTTCTCGTCGGCGAGCAGCGGGTCCAGCGAGAACCCGAGGTCGAGGACAGCCGCGGGCCGCTTGCCTGCCTTCAGGCGCGCCTTCGCGTGTGTCGTATGCCCGTTGAGCCGCGCTTCGCCCGCGAATAGCTCGCTGAGCGGCGCCGCGTCGCGTGCGCCCGGCGCCCGGCACGCCAACACCAGCCGCCGAAGTTCGGGCCGCGCCGCCGCACGCGCCCGCCCTGCTGTCGCGCACGCCGCGCCGCCCGCCGCTTTGCTGGGCCGCGCCAGCGACGCTTTGATGTTGCCACGCACCGTCGCGTACTTCTTGCCGAGCGCCACAGCACCGCCCGCGTTCGACGCGTTGAACGTGCACAGCGCGAGCGGCCGCGGACATGCTGAATACCAGCACACGCCGTCGGGCGGCTCCGCCTCGCCATCGGGCTCTTCTACCGCAGGCTGGCTCAGAAGAGAGGTGATGCTAGACGTGTCCGGCAGGACCGAGTCGGGATCCTCGTCGCCGAGTAGACTCGTGTATATGTGATCGACACGGTCATCGTCGACGAGTCCGTTGAGCGCGACGAGGTCTACGGGCGCGGCGGGTGGTGGCGGCGGTTGGTGTGCAGCCTCGCGAGCGGCGCGGTGCTCGGCCAGCAGCGTGTCGAATGGCTTCACACGCC
>DWEC01000809.1:0-15168 GCA_018245735.1 Microceris miodesmiata
ATAAATCTACTAATAAAACACAAAAATATAAACAATTACATATATTTAAATAATATTTGTATAGACTAGTGTAGAAAAATAGCAAAGTTAAGGACACTGAGCAGTTTTTTGTGACATACAAAATGCTATAGTAAAATATTTATTATAAACTGTCATGTAGGTTTTTATTCACCAACTTATTAAAATTTTGATGTGTATTTGTATTAAAGGCATCTCAAGCACCAACCTAGTGATTTTATTTCATAACAATGTTGTTTAACCCATTAAAGACTGATTGCACACAGTGTGTGCAATTGATTTCCGAGGCTATAAGACAGCCTTCACACTGTGTGTACAATAACAGTAATAAGCAATTATCAGATATTCTGAGTAAACTAGTTGTTGAAATAAGATTTTTCTTGAACTAATGAAATCTACTATCTAATCTATAAAGTACAAGAAACCAAAATTGAACATGATTTATTTTGCTTTTACTTTTTACTATTTTTCAGAATTTACATTGCATTTTATTCTATTCATCATTATTTAAGGTAAGATCTTAGTTTGTCTTATAATACCTAACTATTTTCGTAATAAATGTTTATAAATTTCCAATGACGTGTTTTCATTTTACCTTACATTGTACATACAGTGTTCAATCTGCTCCTTGCAATCTAAATTTTCCAAGGAGCGAGCTGCACAGCCAGTGTGCAATGATCTTTTTTATACGAATTTACTTATGAATTGGGTGATAAACATGTATGTTTATTAAAAGTGAACAATATAAAGAAAAAAATTCACTCCTGAGTCGGTGTTTGAAAACAATGATCGTCTCAAATAGGTTAATAACAAATTAAAAGTACAATTCAAAATAACACTGCAATAGACCTTTATCTTAAGCAGTACACATCTTGACTCATAAAAAAAAATAAGCACTGTTGTTAACATTATGTGAATTTGATTCTATCATTCAATTACTTCAAATTCAGTTACATTATTTCTTCTTTCTTTCTTCTTTTTTCAACCCATTACAATTCCACTGTTGGAATACGGGTCTCCTCTCATATTAAGAGGGCCTTAGTCTGTCACACTCACCAAGTGCGGGGTGGCAGACTTCACACACCTTAGAAAATACATTTTTTTTTATAAATTCTGAGGTGTGCAGGTTTCCTCACGATGTTTTCCTTCACTGTTAGCAAGAGATATTTTAATTTAAAACACACTTTTGTAAAGAGGTGTGTGCCATGAGCTTGAACCCGGCCCCCGGAGTAAGGGGCTGAATTCTTAAGCACTAGGCTACCACTGCTTATTTGGATGTTACATAACAATGTTGCTTATAGCCAAATATAACAGAAGAAATGGTACTGATTTAGAAAGGAATATATTAATGTAAATGAGAGGAGTTCATATTCTTCCCCTAAAAAACCTGAGACTATGTACTTTATAAGGTTCAATTTTATGACACCTTGTAGTTTTGGGCAATAATATACATCCACTGTTTGTATTTAAGTTTATAAAATGATCCATTGTTCAGAAGAATAATTTATACAACAATAACAATCAATTTAAAAGTTCAAAGCACTAAGTGCATAAAATCTCTAACAATAGTCTCTTCTATATTATAACTATATATTATGAGTAAACTGCTTAGGTGCCACAGTATCACTAGTACTCTTATACCTAATTTCCTTAATTGTCAGTTGTTTCCCCTGATGAATCCTTTGCAAGTGACTCCGCATATCATATGATCGAGAGAATGACCTGTGACACACTGGACATTGGGTTTTTCCTGCATGTGAATCCTTATGAAGTGTTAAAGATGTTGGGTGCTTAAATCCTTTTGGACATAATTGACAACGAAACTTGGCCAAGTCAGATTCTGTAATGAAAAAGTGTTTTATCTTATCATTACTGATATAAAATAATTAATGACTGTAATTAATTGAATATTTGGTAATTTTAATCCTCACCTGAATTATTCCTCTCTGATAAATCTTCGACTGACGTAGACTGAAGGTCAATTTGCATTTCCTCATTGGATTGAGTTACTTGGGTTTTGGATTTGGCATCCATTTCTTCACTACTTTTAACTAATTCCATTTGGGGTTCTGATATGTCATGATTTTGTTCATGTTCAACTGATGCACTTTCTTGTGGTACAGGTTCATCTCTTGTCGAAAACGTCGCCAAATTTATAGGTTCATCTGATGGTGTGGTCACTACAATATTATGCCTACTCACTTTAGAACTTAAATCTAGAGATGTCGTATTGTCAGTTACTTTAATCTTGGACGATTCCTCTTCAATGTTGTCTGTGAGACCCTTAACTTCCAGAAGTTCCGCTGTTATGAGAAACGACTCCAACTGTTCTTGAAAAATGTTTACTTCGCCGTGATACATAAAATTAATGATCGCATTGAGATCTTCGTATTTGAAATTTCTGAATATAATCACAGGATGTTGACATGGATTCTCTTTGAAAATTTGTTTAAAATAATTGCTGCACGCTGAGAGTAACATCTTGTGGGCCTTTATTTTTCCCCCATCACAGCATAAGGTGACATCAACCAAGTCATTCTCGAAACGCAAAACATTAAAAGCTTCTGTGACATGAGTAACATAATTATTCCAACGCAAAGAAAACTGTGGTGCATTATTCATTATTATTTCAGTAGAACGAAATGTAAATAATAGTAAACTTTGCACAATTCTCACACAACACACAATGGGCCTAGCACTGACAGATGACAGGGAACTGTAATCTGTAGATACTTAATCAATCGAAACGGCGGAACAGAAAAATATTTAATTTCTGAACTGCTGACTGAACTGAACTCTTATAATACACCTACAACAAAATTTAATATTTACAACTCTCCGTAATACGTAAGCGATCAATTTGAACAATAAAAAGTTAGTTTAGTCCACCAGTTCAGAGTCGTTCAACGAGCTACGCTCGGAATCTCAAAAGACTGGCTCGTCGAAGTGGCTGGGCATATTTGCCGGAGAACCGACAACCGGTGTAGTAGGCAAGTTCTGGAGTGGAGACCGCGACTCGACAAATGTAATGTAAGACGCCTTCTGCTCCGGCCAGGTGGGATGACGATCTGCGAAAGACTGCCGGCAGATGCTGGATGCGATAAGTCGGAGACAGAGCGCCATGGTGCTCTTTGGGCGAGGCCTGTCCAACAGTGGCATGAAATAGACTGATGATAACGATGATTGGAATTGATCAGAATTGAAGATTAGTAAGTTAAACCCATTAGCACAGTATTGGAAAGCCCTACGCCTAGCAGTAGACATAAAAAAAGCTGATACCAATGATGATGAGAATATTATCTAATCACTCCATAATAATTGGAGTTTTGGATGATATATGTCGTATTCTATAAATATGTGAGGGTGGATCAGCAACATAAGACGTCTAGAATTGGCGCAAGCAACGTAAACTGGCTGTGAAGTATAAGTGGTTTTTCTACGAAAATCAACCGCAGCTTACAAACAGGAATCTGTCATTCGCTGCCGGCTTATTAAATAGCTGAGTATATTGATGGTCAATGAAGGTCGTCATAATTTTTTATCGCCTGATGGAAAGCCCAGATGCATTCTAAGACAGAGCACGCTTGCCTAGTAACAGCGTATTCACCCTTGTTTTGAAAATCTAAGGTTGTACGTGTCCGGAAATACAGACGCCAGCATTCCTTGGCTATCTGAATAAGAAACGAGGAACCAAACCGTTTCGTTTTGGGAATTGGAATATCCACCAGATAAGGATAGTAACCGGTCGTGCGTCTAAATGTTTGGTATAGAAAAGTAGCTGGGGGAAGCAGATCATATGGTTCCTGCGCGCACTCGTGAACGTGAACACAACCAGACGAGCTACACCACGACGATGACTAAGGCTTAGTAATCGTCGTAATCGTAATAAGACGTCTAGCATATTTTTGGATCGGGTCCAGAGCATCCAACAAATACTGGCCAGAAGCGTTCCACAAGCGACAGTAGTACTCCAAGTAATAGTGAGACATTGCTACACCCTTTAAAGAGTACTGAAATTAATGCGTCAATGTGTACCAACGTGTCTTTGGTCTTACCACGATGGAAGCACAACAGAATTTGATAAGAAATGAAGAAATGACAAAGCTTAACAACAGATTCTTTGAGGTTTTACAAAATATTCAATACCGATCGTCATACCTCTAACGTTTTAACGTTTATTATCTATTCTTCTGCGGAATTTTAAATCTGTCAATAAACATGACACACCATGCATGTCATCATTGTTCAATTGTCAGTTGAATATTGTCAAAAAAAGGGCTAGCTTACGACGCTGTGCAATACTTATTTTCTATTTTATTTAGTTTTTTTCATTTATCCAAACTAATCGTAAATTTTTCATTTCTTTGCATGAATGGTTTTGTTTGAATACTTTTCTGGAATTAGTATTTATTTCTTATCTGATACTTGTCTCCGCGATTTACAGCTACTTTTTATTACTTTTTTTATATTCACATAAATTAAAAGGCTCTAACAATGGTAAAAGTTTATCCTAATATACGTTACGTTATAAGAAGTTAATGTAATGCTTTATTTGAATGTTTTTCCTGTTTTCAGCATGGAAGAGTAAAAGTTAGAAGTACAGAAGAGGAGAAAGCTAGAAAAGATAAAGAAAGGCAAGAAAAATTAAAAGTGTTCAGGAATGTTATGCAGCAAATTAAAGATAAAGTAAGTACTTTGACATTTTGCTACGAAATCGTATTTCACTTACAAACTTTTTATCAAGTCACTGCTCTTTACACAGGCACTTACAGATTTTTATGTTTTGTTGTCCCTAATTGTAGCAATTTTTTTAATATTTTAATGAAAAACAAACAAAATAGTTAGTTACTCTATTGGTCAGATGCTAAATTACTACATACCCATAAAATATTGTGTAGTTGTTAATTGTTACTTAATAAAAATGCTAGATACTACTGTATTAATTATTGTTTTAATAACTTTTTATTCCAGAGAAAGCAAGGTGACTTCGATAAGGAGTTAATGGATCTTACTGGAAGTTGCCTGTCCTCTAACCCAGATATACTTACTTTATGGAATATAAGAAGAGAGACATTAGTAATATTTAGGTTGGTTTCTTCATAGCATATAATTGTAAACTTATTATGGGAAATTTTCTTCTTAAACACCCATTACCATCTATGTTTTTTTACCCTATTCTTATCTTAATGCGGAATATGAATTCCAAAAAAACTTTAAATATCATTTGTTTAACATTTTAAAGGACAAAGTCTTAAGATCATAGCTTTATTCATCCTGTAATCAATTTTGAAACATTGCAATGAACTGTTAATATGAAAACAATTCAATTTTCAGTAAAAGTGATAAAACTGATCTAGAAATGTCTAAAATATATGATGATGAGTTAAAGTTAACAGAATATTGTTTGAAATTTAACTGCAAGTCCTATGGGGCTTGGTATCAAAGAAGGTGGGTTCTCTTGACAAGGCCTGACCCCAACTGGATGAAGGAACTGGAACTCTGTCATAAGTATCTTAAGCTTGATGAACGGAATTGTAAGTTTTAGAGAAATATACATATAATTGTTACTATATAGAATAAGATTCTTTATTTTAAGTGACTTCAAAAAAGAAGGGAGATTCTCAGTTCACCTGTACTGTTGTTTTGAGGTCTAAATTAGGTTTCATTCGTTTCATTCTGTTATTCACAGGTTGTATGCATTGCAAACAGCTTGATTATAAACATCTATATATTTTACATTCATTGTATACCTTACTTTGCATCAGCATTCCCTTGTGTTTTATAAGTTGTGTGAAGGCCATAAAACTTATGACTTATTATACACCTACTTCATTTAGCAAGGAGATCTAATTCAACAGTTAAACTGTGAAATAGTATAAGTATAAGGTAATTTATGCAATTATGAAAAATGCTTGAAGATTTTCAAATAAATTTTAATATCTCATTATGAAATTAAAAGTAATGTAAAATGGTTACAGTTTGATATGCATTGCAAAGGTGAATTGGCTATTTTTTAAATTTAATAAAATATGTATTGTTAAGGGAATAGAATATGGAGGCTTTTAAATTATTTTTTGTCTTAGAGAGGCTTTAAGCTAACTGCATTTATGATAAGAAACACACATTATTATCAATTATAACAAAGAACATTTTACAATTATGCTTGATCATTCAACTGTTTTATAATTTATAATAATTACTGTTTACGATTACAGTCCATACCTGGAATTATCGCAGATTTATTGTTAGCCAATGCAAGGCACCATTGCAAGAGGAATTTGATTTTACCACAGAAAAAATACATGACAACTTTTCAAATTATTCCGCTTGGCATTATAGGAGTAAAATGTTAGTGGATTTATATCCTGACTTAGAAGGTAACATATTATTGTATGTTATTTTGTGTCTATTACATCTATGTACATTGCCATGTATCACTACAAGTTAACTAAACATGGTTTTTTTTTAACAATTTAATTTAATCTGTGTACTTTCGAAAAATTTAGACAAAACTTAAAGGATCATGTATATCCAAATATTTATCATTTATATTTACTATGTATTATTGGTATGAGAATTTACCGTTGATCATTTAATGAGAGTAGGAGGAGAGAGGATCAAATATTCCAGTATAGTTTGTGGCTATATATTCAGCTGCGGATAGAGGCTGATGAGGCTGAGGTGGTGATGATCATCTATATTAGTGTGAACACAGCTTTTAAGTTTTGCATAAATCACATGAAATAAACATGAATACATCTTGTAATTGAATTAGATACTCAATGAAAATAGTGAACGATTTTACATGGTTATGTCATAGTGAGATTTATATTACATCATGATTAATAATGTCAAAATATTATTCAAATTTTCAGGTGGACGACCAATAAAGGATAACTATCACAAGCATGAACTGAAAATGGTTCAAAGTGCTGCATTTACCGATCCAGATGATACAAGTGCCTGGTTTTATCTTAGATGGCTTTTAGGTAGCTAAAATCAATTGATCATGTATAATTTTATGAACAATAATATAATCAACTTGTGATTAAATCCCTACATTATTTTAGGGGCAGTTAAATATCATGTACAGCCAGTAGTGCTTTGTGTTACACCCACTAAGACAACTTTAGCTTGGAACAATTATGTTTCAAAAGATTTCATACAAAAAACAATAAAGTTGTACTTCAATGAAGAAATTGTAGCCGGAGACTGGATATCATGCACTGATAAAGAGTATGATGATTTGTGGATATTTAATCATCAGCATGAAATTACAAACAGTATGAATATTAAGGTGAAATTAACTGAGTCGTTTTTTAATACAATCACAGTCAGTATTTAAAAAAAGTCCCGGTATCATTACCAATTATGTTGTTGCAACCAAATCAATATTATATCATTATGTATAATAATAAATCATTATTAATTATGTTATTAACACATAATTTTTTTGTCAGTAAATGGAAAATTAATATTTTAAATTACCATAATTGTAACTCTACTTAAAATATAATTCTTAGGTTGAGTATGAGAATGATAAATCTGAGAAACTAATCATAGTGTGCAGAGAGTACAAGCCCTCTACCTACATAGGGAAAAGTGAAATTAGCTTTCAAAATAAATATTCACAACCGGTCTTGGAAGAATTGAAAGATCAATTGGAATCATGTCGCCAGTTACTTCAGTTGGAACCTGATAGTAAATGTAAGTGTGATTAACATCCAAAACTTGTAAGTTCTATTACTTTGCCTGTTTCTACGATGATTAAATTTATATGTGGAAAGTAAATTAATAATAATATTAGAAAAAAGATTTTGTTCAATACTATGAATCATTTAAGTGTTATATTTTGGTAATGCTCCTTCATGTTTTATTGCATATTAAATGACAGAAATAAAAAGCAGCTGATCTTATAAAGTTCACATCTCGAAGTTTAGTTATTAGTATGGAGTAATTGAGAAACAAGCACTTTAATATTACATTTTAAGACAAATATAACATTGTGCCATTTTTTTTCAGGGACAGTTTTAACAACTACAATAATTTTACACTGTATTGATGCAAAATTATACCATCAGGAGGCACTATCTAATCTCCATTGTCTTAAATCCATAGACAAACTCAGGGCTGGTTATTATGATGACCTCATTTCAAAATGGTGTTTAGAAGATCAACTGGTATGGGATTATTCGACTTCTGGCTTACAATTTACTATTACATGCAATGAAAAAATTACATCATTGTACCATTTGCAATACTACAACTTTTGTGAAAATGTTGATCTATCAAATCAGAATTTGTCATCTAGAATGTTGCCAGTATTAATAAAACTTCAAAACTGTAAGGTAAGTTTTCAAATCACATTACTCTTACCGATATTACCATTATATGTCCATGTGTGACTGTCAAATATGTTTTTTTTACAGAAATTAAACTTGAAAAATAACTTGCTAACTACTCTCAAAGGATTTCCACCATTAGATTTACAAGAATTAAACATAGAAGGGAACAGCATAAATGAAAACGAAGTAAGGTTGATGAAGGAAAAGTGTAGTGACACTAACATAATTTTTTAATAGAGGGCTCTTAGAACATATTTGTATATTTTTATACTTACAAATTATATAAATTCACGTTATTTTAAGCTAGTGATAAACCAAAGCAATAATAAAGATATATGCACATGTAAAAAAATGTTGTATACTATTATAATGTATGTAACACATAGAATAACTTATTAATGAAAAGTTTAGATATCTATCATTGTAAACAAACTACTTGAGAAATAAAAAAATGCTTTACAGAAACATTTATCAACAAGTTACCATGGTGTCACATGTATGATATAATACAGATTCTACTTTTATAATACAACAAACTATAATTCTATTAATATATTGTTAAGACCAACAAAAAAACTGCACCTAGCTAACTGGCCAATTGTTACACTTTAATTTGCTTTAAATAGCTACTTACATCATTAATATCATTATTTTATCACCACACCAGGTCCCTTATAGTATTGCTCCCTACATATTGTTTATTTCCAAGTTTGTGTGTTGGAGAAGTCCTCTTCAAGGAGTGCTGGTTAACAAACTTGTAATATGACAATAAATTCTTTTTATTTAATTCAAGTCCATATTATAAATTACACCAAATAACAATACCTTATATTTATATGACAAATATTGTAAAATTGTTAATTAAGACATGATAGAACAATTTCAGTAATTTGTACAAGTCAAAATGATACATGTAACTTTACCTTAAAAAAATGTTTGGATAGAATAGGCCTCAATTAGTATTTGTCCAGCGATTCTAGTATTAGAATAACTAGTTTCATACACAATAAATATTAGCAATACATGAGACATGGAAATTACTTATCAGAAATAGGTGACCAGCTTACCTTGATGAATATTCCTTTTGCAAGTGGACTGAACAAAATTGCCTTTGTATTAATTAACAGATTGAGTAATTCTACTTTTGCAAGACAAATTCTAAGACACATAATATATATACATGCAATATTTCCTTTTTTAAATACATAATACATTATTTAAATTAATTGGACTTTAAATTCTGTTCTGTTGATGTTGACCTGTTACCTAGACCTAACATGGATTTCATCATTTTATTTTATGCCTCTATAACCCTGATATAATATTATTGTGTATGATAGCTGCAAAATATACATTCTTAATTAACATTTCGTTGTTGGATACCAAATTCATAAATGTATTATAAGCTACTCAAGGTAAACGTTTTTTAAAAGATATAGCTTTATTAATATTCACTAAAGTTAATTATAGCTGTAATATTTTGTACTTGAAAATATTTATGATATCAATATCAATTTACACTGATTTTAATAACTTTGAATATGAGATTACTTAGAGACATGCACAGGGTATCCTCATCCCAATATAGTTTACCACAATTGTCACATAAAACAGCAGGTTTATCTGATGTTAGGAGTTTTTCAACATTGTCTATGTTAATTGGCACTCCTTTCAGCGATAAGCATGTTTTATTTTCACTGAGAGATTTTACAGGCTGATATACAATATCATCCTCTCCCTCAGAGTCACTAAGAAATTTTCCATATGGATCTTCTTCCTCATCATTCACATAATTTGGTAAATTCATACTCATCTGACTTGCTGATTGATAAGCATTACACAAACTTACAACCTCCTTTGCTTCTAACTTGCGTAGGTCTTTCTCATTGCAATTTACACATCTGCTCAGAATGTCTTTTGATTGAACTGTTATTCTAAAGTACTGAAATATTTTCTTCAGCTGATCTTCTGTTGAATGTGTTCCAACATCTAATATGAAGTTCTGAGGGTAATTTGTTGTGGGTGAATATTTAACTTTGTGTAAAACTATTGACCGATCTTCAGATATTGCTATGTTAATGGTATCATACCACAGTGTAGTCATTGGTATCATGGCTGCATCTATACCACAGTATCTTAAATAAGCTGCCAAATGTGATAATTTCGGTTCTATGAATAACTTTACATCATTCACTCCTCTTAATTGAGGGCTCATTTTTACCATAGATTTACTAACCTTTTTTGTACATTTAACCTTATTTTCAATCATTACATTATTACATATTTCTTCAAAATTCAATTGTTGCTCAATACTCAGTCTCTGAAGGTAATTATATAATTCAATCAATACATAGGCATCTAAAGCTGCGTAACAAATTTGTGAAGGTCTCAAAGGTCTTAATTCCCAATTGGAACATTGCTCAGCTTTTTCCAAAGGTAAACCAAAACATATTTGCACAAGGCAACTGAGACTATTACCATTATTATGATAGCCTGTTGGCAGATTTAGGCCAGAATTAACAAGACTTTTCCAAAGCAGTGCTATGTCAAGCAACCCTTCACCTTTAATCTTAATATTATTTAATCCATGTATTGAAGCTTTAACTTCTTTTAAGTCTTGTTCAAGACCAAAACCTAGTTTAATAACCTCTGCATTGTCCAGTAATGACTTATTAAATGTGGTCCAAAAACTACTGTACTGCTTGTTGCCCAAAATTAATGTGTCAATCAAATAGACAGTATCATTTGTGGCTATTTGCATCAAGGCAACCTGAGATTGGGAGGCACCAAAAGAAGGCTTCCATTCACAGTCAATACTTACAACACTATGGCCTGGAATACTTCTCATCATAACATCAAAAAATTTCTCAGGTGTATCAACAATTACAATCTGATTATCAGGTAATGTAAGATTATAGAACCTCTGATTGGTATTGGGTGGTTCATCCCAATTTTCTTCTTCGGCTAAACTCTCTTCACTTAAGGGCAGCTCTTTTAAAGCTAGTGGTAATTCATTTCTTGGGATATTTAAATAAGTAGCCCACTTAAGGGCTTCATTGCAATCATGATCCACTAACATGTCAATAAACTCGATTCCTGCTTCAACATTCTGCTTGAGAGAATCCTTAACCAAGTCATCCCATACTGAAGAGCTTACATTGTTGCCAATATATTTTTGATGTATCAAATATCTCAAACCTCCAGTTGTTCGTTTTTTGCTTAGATTTTTGCAGGTTTCAATGGGAATGTTAAATTTGTTACACAATCGAGCAACCAGTTTGCCCAATGTTTTAGCATACAACCTTTCATATCGGACATGACCGATTTTTTTTTCTTCAACAAAATTTTCAGCATATTCACGAATATTAAAGTTTTTTTGCAATAACTTATCAAGAAACAGTACAAAGGGCTTTACTTGAGACGGACACTCTGTCAAATACTCATCAACCATGTTTAATTTGTCTTGCATTATTAGCGGAAAAAGCAATTCACTGACCGGTATATCATCAAATAGTTCCATTGCAATCACAATTTGGGAAGCTTGTTTACAATTGTCACTACTGATCATCTCTCGTACAATAGGTATAATCCTATCCTTTATGGTGTCTATATGATATGTTTTTACCACGAGATTTAAAAAATGCTGATTTCGCTGTGTGCTGGCTATGTGGAAAGCTGGTAATTTCAAAGAATCTTCAGGCAACATTTCACTTGTTGCAGACCATTTTTGTAGCCTTTCAATTATGAAATAGGGAAGGGATTTGGGCTTACAATCTTTCGCATCTGAGCATTTAATGATTAAAACCAAAGCAACTCGATATGGGTCTGGATTAGATTGTAAAAGTATGTCGAAATGACCTTCCACAGTTACGCTTTTCCTCCACGTACCCCATAATGACTTTAGCTGTTCAAACCACGTCCTTGTCTTATCATCCAAATCCACATCTAATCCTATTTCACGTAACGAGTCCTCAAATGAGGGAACAATTTTTATAGTTTGATTCTCATTAACAAGTTGCTTGACATCCATGATTATAACATGATTCTATTATCCACTGATGTGATACGAATGAGCTAAATAAGTTTAAATTAACAATATCGATACACTACACCAAATGGACTCATAGAAATTAATATACATAATATAGTTGTTTTTTGCACAAATAATGTCCATTGACTTAATTTGACTTTGACAGGTTTAACTAACAAACAACCCGTCTTTCAATGCATAATTTTAATCGTAATACCAGTCTGTTGCCGTATTGCAATTTCAAATTTAGCAAAGTGTACATTACAAATTTGTTTTAATTTTTTTCATTCGAGGTAATTTACACCACTGGGAATATATAAAAAACCAAAATTACTAAAAAATCCATTAAATCGTGGTGAAGTTTGGCTGTTTATTTTTATTATCTTGGTATTACTTATAGTGAAATAATGGAGAAGAATTTTAACGAATTGTGTGAAGTCACGAAAAGTGTGTTCATTTCGTGTAAAGTAGTCGGCGTGTATCTTCGTTTTTAAAAAGATAACTTACCTATAAATACGACACCTTACTTAGTAGTGTTTTCACGTTACCAAAAAAACTACTTTATTGTTATCTTAGTTTGTATTAATTCACTTTCAATCATGGAATTGTCAGCAGAAGGCAAGACCCCAGAATATATGGCACTCGCAGGGATAAAATTCAAACTATCTCTGCCGCAGTTTAAGGATAATCCTCAGCTCAAAGAAGAGTTATTCCAAGGAATCAAAGCTGGTCACATGGCACCATATTACAAAGAAGTATGTGCTGACTTGGGTTGGCCATTCGACCAAAAGTTATATGATGAGATGGCAAAAGAAAATCAGAGTAGACTTTCAAAGTTTGAAGAGGATGATTCGGAGACACCCGTTTGGCAAGACAGGTACTTATTTTTACTTAAGTGTTAAATTTGTCATTAAACAATAACGTAAATCTGCATTAAAATTCTAAATAACAGAAAACATAACATCACAACTGTATATTTCCGAATGGGTAGGTAGAGTAGAGAACACTAATGATTCGCCTGTTATGCTACTCTTCTCACTGTAGAAAAAGGAGGGAGTTTATAATCATTGGTGTCATTTATTTTCTATACCCTTTATGTGGCTGAATACTTGAGGAGTATTTGTATAATTTCTAATAGCACATATTTTTGCTTTCCAGGTTGGATTATCTTTGCTCTATTGGTGACAAAGAAACTGCCACTGCTTTAGCCACAACAAAGCATGAGGATTCAACCCTCACTACAAATAGAAGACTTGATGCAGTATTTGCTCTATTTAGGATTGCTTATTTCCACGGCTGCAATGTCAAAGACATGGGAAAGGCTATCAATAAGGTAGTAAGATAAATACATTTTGAAATATCAATTCTGTCTTACAATTTTGTATTTTGATATGAAACAGGTTTCTCTGTGATTGTCACAAGTTTTTGAACATACACATAAATCATTATGACAAATGCACTCTGGGGTAAATTGAAGGTATAAATCCAGTATTCAGATGGTTAATGTAAATATTAGCAAAAGAAACAAACCCAATATTTCCAGTCAACTGACAATTTTGACAATAAGTTTGGATACTAATCCGTAAACAAATATCTGAACTGATGATAATTATAAAACTTAAGATCTAATATAATCACATTTATAATAACATGTAGGTATTGTTAATGATAATGGTTTATAATGTTGAAACAATGTGAGTTCTGGTAGGTTGTGGTATGCTGCTATTAATGGTATGTTTACATTTGTTCTTTTTTGAACATTACTTCAAGTTCCTGAATGATACATTGCAGGGTGTTTAAGTAGACTTATCTTTATTGTTTAATGAAAGCCTTTTTTGTGAACTTTTTACATTAATTACTTATATACTAAAGTTGCAGTTTATTCACAATATGTCTTTCCCCTTGGTGTGCCATCACTGTTTTCGGTCAATTATCAATCTTAATTAATTGAAACCTAGGGTCATTATTGTATGAATTAATGCTTTTTCCAGGCCCATGAATTAGTGGACAAAGGTGGTGATTGGCGTTCTAGGAATAAGCTGAAGGCATATGAAGCCATCTACTGTCTAGCTGTTAGAGATTACAGTCACGCAGCTGAGTTGTTCATTGACTGTGTCTCCACTTTTGAATCATATGAATTGGTTGATTTTGGTGAGTTAAATATGTTGATTATATTATATATTAATGTCTTTATTGTTGATGAAATAGTGTTAGATGTATTTGATGCCATTGAAAATGACTGGCTCATTAGTCAAGTGATTAATGAATGTGTCTGCTAAGTTGAGGATTATGGGTTCAATTTGTGTCTATGACAAATAAGAGTTTGATGAGCACTTCTAAATGTTTTTTCATCTCCTGGAGATAGGCCCCCTCGTAAGTGGTTTCAGGCATTTGTTCTATGCAAGTAAAAAAAATATTTTCATTAGTAAATCTTAATATCTATACTAAATATGATATGTCCTAAAATATTTTTTTTTTTTTGTTTAGGCACTAGTAACATACTGGTTTTACCTGGAATGAAAAGTGTTATAGATCCAGAATTCCGGATATATCATTACAAATACATAAAATCACACCTGTAATCCTTGAAGGAGTCAGCAGGGGAGTGTAGTAAACTCCCATGTTTCATCAGTTATGTTTAAGTCACTTGGTATAGATGGTGACTCTATCGACAAACACTGGACACATATCTAGACTCCAAATCACTATGAGAAATTCTAAATTAAAAAAATCCAATAGTACTCCATGTGTGATTTGAGCCCAGGACATCCCGAT
>DWEC01000810.1:0-15167 GCA_018245735.1 Microceris miodesmiata
GGACATAAGCCTTGGTTTTGCCGGGACGCGGTCTCCACTCCAGAACTAGCCTTCACCAGTTCATATGAAATAGATAATTTTTATTAATCAAGTGCATATTTGATAACATACATATATACCAATTAATACTAAATTGAAAGTTCACTCCGCTGTGTGGTTTCCGCGCGGCTTCCTCCATGGTGTCATCCGGGTTGACTTCAAATGACATAATAAACAGTCATAAAAAACTGACTCGACAACATATTTTTTAAACTTCATCATTAGAGAGAGACATGATATAAGTTATACAATTTACCAAACTAGCAACCAGACACATAATGCCGCGAGCAACTTTAAAAAGCAGACACCATGAATCTTATATTGACATTACAAATAAAATAAACTTTATCACACCACATTTATTTCGGAGATTTCATATTTGGCCATAAAAAAGCCAATTTAGGAACGAAACTTTAATCGTTTTAACTGAACTACTTACTTCTTTACTTCACAAAAGTGCTGTAAAAATGAAAAATCTAATCTAAGCTCAATATTTTCTTTATTATTATATCAGCATGCTAGGCCCCTTACGGGGTAGGCAAAGAGCACGATGTGTCAAATGTCTTTTTCTTAGAGAACGTCCGTGCTTTTGCACATTCATCACTCTCTTCATACATGCACAGGGTTTTCGTAAAATTGTAACTCCCTCTTCAATCAAAACTTGACCTAATTGACCAAGATACATAGATGAACCTTGGCCTCGAATGACAGTAATCAGTAATGCGTTATATACATACTTTACCCCGTATCTATCATCATACGTAAGTAGTACGAGGGGCGCAGATGCAAATGAAGGCAGGTCGGAATGCACTGCAATGCAATGCACGAAAAACCTTACATCACGCGTCATCAGTGTAGTACACCCCCACGTTTCACCAGACGCCGAGTCACTACTAGAAATAGTAAATTAGAAAAATCCAACAGTACCCGACCCGCGATTTCAACCTAGGACTTCCCGATCGGCAGTCTCACTTACAACCACTCGATCAACGAGGCAAATCATTAACGTATGCATATATAAAACGTGTGTAAGCTAAGTATACTGTAGATTTCTTTTAGCCGTAAGTCGATTATCAAATATTCTGTATTTGTATGTACTATTGTTTGTTTTATCGTACAAGGTTAACTTTTCTATAAATCTAGTAAATTCTCTAAAATGTTCGCTACATTGTAGCTACAATAGTGAGCAAACATTATAAATAGATAAAGCAGAAACTAGACACAAGTTATGACCAGCTATGAAACACAAGGTAAATGTATTTTTTAAAAGTAATAATCAACACATTTTTTGTAACAGAAATGTTTTACAGTCATATTATTTATATTAAAACTTTAATAACTTTATTTATAAATAGTATAACGTCTTTAATATATTCAGCAAGCGTGTGCAGACAACTAATCCAGATATTTCAAAGCTCTACTCAAAGATAAATAAAACTTGAATTATTATAAATTAATCAAATAATAAGTAATGTTAATCACTTGTGAGAGTACCGACGATATGACTTGTTGGATTTGGTCAATGTATTATATTGCAGCCCTCGGAGGTTGCACGTAATTGTTAATAAACACGCGAGTGTCGGTGTACTCTACCGAGAGCTCTACGCGTCGTCAACAGCGCCGTGCTACGGCACTCAAGTGCACCTACGATGTGCTCAGTACAGCCCAGTAAACAGAGTGGCCGCTACGATAATGTAAGTCGCTTTATTTAGTACATATCCACGTAGGTACATTTATTAGCAAACCGTTTAAGCTACGACGTAGTTTCTAGTATTAGTATTGGTTGTGCTGAGAAAGAGATCATGTTACCGTCACCATACTTCATACAACACTCACTGTTCTCCATCGGTAATATTTCGTTACTGCTATTTGACTCCCACTACGATGTTACGTGTTTAATATAACCATTAAAAGTGTGAACTGAAATAAAATTGTTAGAAATTATAATCTAGTAATCCTATCTGAAATAATTGTTTATTGCATTAGCTTCAGATTCACAATAAATAAAACGTTTTTTTTTCTACCGGTTTCGTCTATCTCTATTTTAATAGGTCGCGTAATATAATTGGTATGCAATGTGTACAGTTGCATAAACTGGTATACAATGACGGATGCAAATTCCAAGGGTGACCAACACCCACCTATCTTGACCAAATAGGTCAGATACTGGTTGAGGGGGAGGGGGCAACGGTCTTCGAGACCAGCGTGCGTGAGATAAGGAAGTGATGAATCACGACAGGTCCGTCAGGATAGAGATAATTTGCATTTAGTGCTCTCTCCTTACTTCCTAAGGTACTTGGAAAAATATTAGCGTTATTGGGTCATTCGCAACTACCTACCTACAATATTGAACGATTTAATATTATACGTAAACACTTCATATACATATATATGTATATACATATGTATTTATCATGTAAGCGTACATATCTGATCGGTAGCGGTTTCTTTTAAATACTTATATGTATATTAGAAGCCATGGCAAATAGGCAGGCCGCTCGTCACCATTGCCTATAGACAAATATACCTTCAGATTGAACAACCTCAAACCATAATTGTAACATATTAGCCAAGTGCTGGTTGCCAGAAGGCACAATTATTACATACGGAAATGCGATATACGTCCTTTAAAAGCAATCATATCTATTTCTTATGAAGTTATGTCTATCCTTTTGTTTGCAATCTTTCATCCTAAATTTTTATTATGTCCTGGCCACCATTTTTATCACGTTGCTTGTCACAAACGATGAGCGGAACGATGTAATAATATGCATAAATAGAACAACATATAAATAGTAAGCATCAAATAGGTATCGCAATAGCACGATAATTGTCAGCTATCAATATCATGGTCAAAGTCAAATCCACTATTTATGGTGCATCTGTATACATAATTATGTATACATAGCGCTACGCTTCTTACGCAATGTTTCTGACAAACGACTCCCAACAATCCACCTTCAGCTGTTTTAATACAGACAACCTCGATATATCTATGCTGTCAGATATATGGTATAATATTTAAATCGTCATGGTGTTCGAACTTCGATAGTTTTTGTTATTTCGTTAACTAGGCGAGCTGGTTTGACCGGTTCAGAGGTGGATGACACCACTTCATGGCGAGAGAGCGCTATGGTTCATGCACTTCCATTCACGAGTAATATACTCATGTCTCTACACTACCTATAATGGAATTAACTTTAAACTTTTCTATTTGATTATTGTAATAAAAATGTCAACGTTTCACTTAGCGAGTTCACTTGTTCCGTGCCTACACCAACACTGCTTACAGAAATGAGAGTCTCGTACCTATGTGGAAAAAAGTATGAAACTATATTCAGTCGAGATAATGTCATTACGCCGAATATAGGGCTCTACACTCGCCAATCGCATTCCTAATACAGATTTAAGAAAGATGATTTATGCCTAAGACAGTATATTATCGTATTATGGTAAATGTGGAAAGGACACACTCCGAAGGTTCAACATCTAGAGAGAACGGAAAACGAAGGGAATGACAATGTTTTTTTCTGTTTACATTTAGCCTCACAAACCGACGGGCATCCTGATAGTAAATGGTCACCGTTACCTATGGACAGTTGCAACATCCATGAAGTGGTCAATGCTTTGCTGATTTTGACAAAATGCTCTCTTTGCACTTTTCTTGATGAAAATCCTTCTCATAGTGCTCCGGAAAATTATCAAATGGAAGCTCATTCCACATTTTACACTTGCGCAATAAAAGCGAGCGTGGAAACCGAACTGTGGAAAACCGCCAGTAGTCCAGTTGATGGAGATGATTCCTCAATCTTTGGCCAATGATGTGGTGGAGGAAGGGTGACTAAGAAATCAAGTGAAGTATCTTTTCGGAGCACTCACCAATGTAGAGACGGTAAAACTCACCTTGGGAGCCCAAATTCTTCCGCAGGCTTAAGTGCTTCAGCTTTTTGGTATCCCTATGGGTGATAACAATTCGGATTGCGAGATTCTGCACGGAGTCAATGAAATATAAAATAATAAGAAAAAAATCTATGTGTAAATCAATACGCTTTACATAGATATAAACACACACAGAAATATATATGTATGCTTACATAATTTATCCCAGGGAATTCAAAAGAGATATTAAAGCATCCTATTCTTCTATTCAAACAATATTCACCTAATTATCAAACATGTTTCTGATAATATTTTGATAAGTTCATAGACTTGACCTTTAAAGTTAAAAAAACAGCGCTTGTCTGGTATTTGCATACTAGTGTAAACTCGTATAGCCGTAACAAAGTTTTTTTTTTATATATAATTCGAATTTGAAAATGTTTTGCTCGTACAGATTACAACGTTATATTTTTATGGATTGCTGAGGATTGACTGGACGATTTATGAGTTATCATTATAGGAGAACGTCGGCTCCCATAACATTGTAATTTTTAATATATTTGTCCTGTTGCGATGAAGATTTCGATCTCCCTCAACGAACGTTTTGATGTTTATAAATGGATTTAAAACTTGAACGTTAAAAATAATACAAACATCAACTAGTCGAAGTCATCGACATTAAACCAAATGGATTGATGACTAAAAAACTGAAATTGTTAAATCATTTTTGTAAATGAATACACCTTTACAATCAATCTTCACTTAACTTCTGACAGGCAACGTATTGTTCATAGACAACAACAGCGATGGGCCAGTGCGAAAATATGTGGAAACAAAAAACTGCTTTTGTATATAATTCTAATGAGTCGGCAAATTAATTGTAAATGTGAATATAATTTTCTTTTATGTCCAAAGCACAAGTATATGCAAATGTGTGTATGGAGCCGACATATGTACCCACTACCCATACATGTGGTACGTTACTAACGACTCGCGGTTGCTACGGGAACAGGTTTATGGGAGATGGGCTTGCGAAAAAAGATGGTTTTATATTTACTTGTATTTATTCAGGTGTACTTTCTATATTCTAGATCTATTTATTTATTTATTTTTTCTTTATTGTTGTTAACAAAGGGCGGACTTAATGCCAATTCGCATTTTCTACCAGTCAACCCAGATGATGATGGAGAGTTGTGGTAGGCACTAAATTACCTTAATTTAATTTAAACGCAAGAAAAAGAAATATAAAATATTGGATACTTTATACTGTAGTTGAAAATAATATAATAAGTTTTTAATTACACATGTATACATAATTATAAATGCATGCATGCATGTGTATGCATGTGTATGCATACACATGCATACACATGCATACACATGCATATACATGCATGCGCACAAACTATACTGTGTTTTCTATAACTCTTAAGAAGATAGTTTAATATCTTAACCTCTCTCAAGGCAGATTTAACGGACAAGTCTTAACAAAGCGAAACATTTGTAAATACAGAACATGCGACATTAGCATACATAATATTTCTGAAGGGATTCGTGCGATGGAGGCGTGCAAAGAATCACTCGAAGTTCGTAAATCTGAACACACCGCTAACTTATATTCTATTTTTTATCTTAAGTGTCTTAGTGTACTGTAATACTTTATAAATACGTAACCATATTTAATATCATGATCTAGGAGAGTATAGCGATAATTGTTCATTTTTTAATAACAACTTATGCCGAAGCATTCGAAGCATTTTGTGCCCCTAGACTTCAAGCTTGCTGCGAAGCTCGTGTAACTTCGGTGAATAAATCACGACACGCAGAAAACAACCTAGTACTTCCGAGGATCGAGGTCCCCTCCCCCCACCTGACGTCACCGGTGGGTGCCTCAAAAACTTGTGCGAGTTGTACCTGGCATCACCTCACGTCCTAAGTTAAATTCGCTAGTACTGTACAATATCCTTAATAAATAATGCGTACTAGAGGAAAGAAAGTTTTGAATGAATACTTCGTATTGTCATCGTTATAATATTTTTATCGGCTGGAATTGACAACCGATAAAGAGCATTAGATAAAAAGAATTATGTTAATAAAATAAATCCTTTGATTGCCAAACTTAGTCTAGGATAGTTCTACGTTCGTATTTTATTTCAATTTAAACATGATGTGGGTAATAAAATTTTAATATGAATTTCATTAATAGCCGCACTTTGGCCTGTTGCTAAATTATGTGGCAAATTAATTTCGACAGATAAAAAGGAACAACCAATAACACATGTTATTACTGTGGAGTTCTTCGACCCTCGTTAACAAAACTTATAAAACACAAAACGATGCTTGAAAAACTTCTAGTGGCAGTGAGCAGTCGGAGGCTAGAACCATACAAACAACTTTTTATTCATAAAGGAAACTTTTTGAACGTATTCAGATTAGGGGCGTACATTATTTCGATTAGTATACATAAATAAATACATATATATGTACACTTCATTTGGTACAAATATATCATCAAAGAGTAAAAACAGAAAATATTAGACGTTAAAAGTACAGACTGTAGCGATATCATTTAAGACTGCTTCTAAGAAACGAAGTGAAGTCAAAGCTAACCTTCGCACTGGTGGAAACATCAACAATATATAGGGCGACAGGTCATGTATATATTGTAAATATGTATAATTAAGTCACATTCGAGGAATATTATAAGCACTAGAGTGCGACAGCGTGTTGAGGATATTGGTAATTCCAATAGCTCCTGCTCGACATTTTAAGCGGTACTATTAAGCCGTCACTTTTACTCTTTAATTTAAAATCTTCGCTAAATCCTGATCTTAATTTCATTACAATGTTAATAAATTCATGGTTCTCTGATAAAAATTATGTATCGGAGCTATGTTCGACATTGAATTTATAATACTATCATAAATTATTCGCCTGTTCACTTCATAATAATAATAAATTCAATGGCTGTTCTATAACCGTTAATAATAATAAACGCGGAACACGCAGTGATCTGGTTTTGCTATTAATTAACAAGGGCGGATATAATATATTTTCAAAAACATCTTTATCAGTTGAACATTGCGCTATAATATAATGTTACGTGAAACTCTTCTATGTAGGTATCACTGCTAGGGGAAAATATATGTTTGTTTCCGTGCCTTAGAAGAAGTATTTATTCGCGAACAACCGCTTAACCGCAACCGCAAGACACTCTTAGACTTAAGCGACTTTTAAACTTACAATAGACGAATAAAGCGCTAGAACATAGAGTAAAGAGTCGTGAGCGGTAATGGCTTACAACCAATATAACTCGTAGAGTAGTGCTTCTTCTTACTAAATCTGTGATATATGTAATGGCTACAATCAGTCATTCTCAAAGTGGGCGATACCGCCCCCTCTTGTAGTTTGGAGGCATTCGTGGAAACAGTAAAGCCTCACAGAAAATCGGAGGCTGTTGTGACCGACGGTTTTAGAAACGACAATTTTATCCCGACTTTTCTCATAGAAATTGTGTATAAAATATGTTATTTCGCTTCAAACGCCATTGATTTCAAATATGTGATGTAGTGAAATAAATATAGGGATATAATGTTTTCGTTTTACGATAAAGATAGTCAATAGCAGTTTAGAAAATTAAAGCAAAACTAGAAAATTTTTGACATTTGACGAAGAAGGCGGTGGATTGAATAATTTTGAGAACTCAGGGGCCTTATCCTTTATACATTTAGTGAAAGTATGTAGACAACTAGTATACGAGTAATCATATCTTATAAAGGAATCTGCTAATAAGCCCGGTTTATAGGATATCATGATATCTCATGATTGTCTCAACTTTGAAAGATTTTGAATTAGGTAGATAATACTAAAACTTTTATAAAATATCCTCACTTTTTCCAATTTTACTAGTCAAAGTTGACAGAACACGGCACACAGAAGTAGACGGCTCATCAGACGCGTTACTATACGAAAGAAACAATTTAATAAGAAAGCTTTACTACACGTAATAAAGCAGTGATAGCCTAATGGTTAAGAATTTAGCCTTTACTCTGGGGGTCCTGGGTTCAATTCCATGGCGCACACCTTTTTACAAAAGTGCGTTTTACGTTTAAATATCACTTGCTAACAGTGAAGGAAAAACATCGTAAGGAAACCTGCACACCTCAGAATTTAACAAAAAAAATCTAAGATGTGCGAAGTCTGCCAACCCGCACTTGGCCCGCGTGACAGACTATAATAGCCTTAACCCTCTCCATATGAGTGAAGACCCATAATCCAACGAAATGATAAACAATAATTTATTTATTACACTTTTTGAAAACGATACTTTATTAGTTTATTAATGATGTAAAAAGTCAATCTGGACTACGAGCGTAACCTTCAATGAACAGATTGCTGTGGTCGAAAGAGCCGGTCGCGCCGTCGCCTTCCTGGTACGCACAGCCCCCTTTCGGGCCCCCTTGCACCTGTACGTTATTTTAATTATCAAATATATTTGAATTAATGCACTTGTATTTATCGAGTACGATGTTGCATGTAAAATATTAACACAATTTCCCCGCCGATGTCCATAGATTTATGAATGAGTAAGAACTCTAATGTTCGACTGAGGGAGCCCAACTGCGGCATCTGGCCTTTCAGTATAAAATAGTATTTAAATAATAATCGTACTCTGCATTTGAAAAATGTGATGAGCACGTTATATATGAGCAGATTACATATCTACATAAAATCATCAATACAAGTAATTACTCATCACTCAAATTTAATTTTAACTATTAATAGATCCATTTCGAGTCTTACTACACACTTCACATTAATTTATACGAAACATCACAATATGTAGGTATATAAAAACTTGAAAAATGCTAATTAAATTAGTAAGAAACAAACAATACTAATTAGCATAGTAAGAAACTATGGACGTATAAACTTCATCAGTCCCAATTAACACTTAATGTTACAAGTACGACAAGGCAGTCTTCGCCGCGACCTCGCTGCAGTCGACGGGAGCTCAAGAAGAAGAAGGACTTGGCACAGGTCTGAAACTAGTCGGGCCATTCCGCAAATCTTACGTACGAGTAATATGAGCCGGTACGTGTGTAATCATGTGCATAAGCACTGACGAGGCGCTTAACACTATCATGTGTAATGTCTGATACAGGAAATACTCGTACAATATTAAACCACGTTGAAGCATTTATTAAAAGCATACCTGTTATGAGAACTCATTTTATATCATAATTTATGTCAATTATAATACTCAGAATGTGTGTCTCTACGCGTGTGTCGATGTGCGCAAATTTTTTTACTTTTACCAGTATCTGCTGTACTAGCTTAGAGTTAAACCTATCAGTGTATACTGTTTCAGCTGTCAAAAATACATTTAAATTTTATGAATGTGTAAAAATCCTATTAGAAAAGTGGATGATCTATCCAAGGGAGAAACAAATCGACCCAACTACAACAAAATAAAAAAAATTAGGAGTTCTATGGTAATGTATACGATTATAATATTGTTAATTCCAATAACGAGAATCTCGTAATCCAATTTTGGCGACCACGTGATGGTCAAGACGGCCTCGTATGACTATGAAATAGTAGATAATTATGTTCCTGACCTATAAAAGTGTGGACAAACCAAAAGTATCACAAACACAAAAACATCAAGGCAAACGTGTAAATAATGAACGAAATCATTTTATACTGGACATTGTTTATTTTAATCTTCCAAAATCCATTATTGAACGCGCGTAAGTAACATCCACATTAAATGATTAAATTTAAATAGTTCTATTGACTGTGTGGCCGCGTACATCATACGAGTACATAGGATTAAGAAACATGATGTTTCGCCATAGTTTTCACCTATTTATCAAGAGCCCATAATGATAATTCCATATGTTGAAGGATCAGACCTCTTTAGTCTGTTTTCATATTATACTGTTTCATTGCTATTCCTACAAGCGGTGTAGTAGTTGTAGTCTAGTAGTTTAGAGCTGAATAACCCGCTTTAGGTATTCTGAGCTTAAATTGAATGTCACTTGCGGTAACGGTGAAGGAATACTTTAAAAGGAAACCTTGAATTTTCGCAAAATAAATTTTGTAAGTAATTAAGTTAAGATCGCAACGCGCGATCATTCGCGTTGTCCGCTCTGCGCACGGTTGTGGTGCTGCGCGGCGCCCGGGCATGCATCTGTGGCACAAAGAACTCGTTGTAAATGACATAACATTTTGATTTTTCCACGGTCACAAAACCAGCAATGTCAAAAAATGACAGTGAAGAAAAACAAATAAAAAATTGATTTTTAAAATCGATCGTTGTAATTAAATTACAAAATTAAATTGAATTTGGAATTCTAATTAGAACGAAAGATAGAGCACAGATATGAGAAGATAGGGCAATAATGATTCCTATTACATTAAAATTAAGTCTAGCGACTGCAAGCGCGACTGCTGATCAAGGGATTCCTGGGGTCTATCAATGGGTAGGGTAAGATGTTATAGGGATTTTATAACTTGCAATCCTCAATTATAGCAGGGAGACTGGAGTTGTTACCGATGTATGTAAGTCAATATGTTCACTCGCTATTCTGTGGTGGGGCGTATGCCGCAACTAGTGAGTCGTAGGAATGTACTACACTTCTGCCTACCTCTTTGGTAAAATTCATACAAGATGTTATGACATTAACATATTAACAGTTTATTTTATTCCTACTTATTTCTAGTTTTATTCTTCACTTACTCTACATTTTGTAGAGACTTCCTGTCGCATATGTAATAGCAACATAAAATAATCCGTTTTGATCTTAAGTTTCACCAGGCGATAGAAAAGCCACAATACAACGCGCGCGCACGCCGCTCCTCGGGTGACAATATTTCCTTCTTGCAAATGTGCATCCCATACATTGGTACTAAAAAGGCTTTGTATTTCAGTATAACAGTTTCAGCCAACACGGGTTTAAATAAAAGCCCAATGAATTCAGCCCTAAATACTGGGGATACAGGTTAAAATCCTTTTTACAAGAAATGTGAACCTATAAATTAGACATCACTTGCTATATTTTATCAGTGAAGAAAAATATCGCGAGGAAACCTAAGCACCTTAGAAGTTCTGCAAAATGTTCCTCAGGCTACAGAAATTCTTCCGAATCGCACTGAGCAAATGTAGCATATTGTGGTAGCTCTTATCATACTAAAAGGAGACCCGCCTCCATACTGGAATAATAAAAAACATGATGTGCGAGATGAAAGTATGTATTATATCTGAAAATGAAATCAAATATTTTCAAATCAAACGGAATTCAATTGCTATCTAAATAGCTTCATCTGTATTAACTCGCTTTTATTGTGGTCTTTTCATTTAAATAATTTAGATTTATTATAGTTTACTACCTTACTTAAAACAATACATTTAAATAAAAATACTTAAAAAAATACATTTTGTACTTAAAGGTTCTAGGCCTGCAAAGTGCGCAAAAATTTTGATAATGGTTATCGTATTAATTTGGTCGTATTCATAATAATTAAGTTGGTCAATGCGTATTATTTAAAGTCTTACAAAACAGCTAAATAAACGAATGTGAAACATTTTAAAAGAAACGCAAGAGCAATGCCCGAAGCAAATCCATTGAACTGCGACGTTGCTTACCATTCATGATCTATGTAGATGCCAATCAGTTACTGCCAGTTTTGTAAAACATACTAAAGAGTGGTTTAAAAGTCAAACATGTTTTTTTTTGGTAGAAATCAATATTCGTACCAGACACCTGGCTGGAATGTTATGAGATGGATTTATGAATTTTAAAACTCAAACCTGGTATAGTGTCATTGTACCTATTTTGTCAGGTCAACACAATATCTCTTAATAAAAGTAGAAGAAACACGTCAGGTAGAAGAAGGTGCTCGATACTCTCTACCTACAACATAATAGACATGTCGTAATATAATAATAACACTAAATGTACTGTGCTTAGAATTCTCCATCTACTATTAAAATTACGAATACAACAACCATGTGCATAACAATATGCATGTACCTCTATGATTGCCTCGTTTGTCGAGTGGTTGCTGGCGCGACTGCGGATTGTGAGGTCCAGGATTCAAATCCCGGGTCGAGTACTATTCGATTTTTCTAAGTTAGAATGTTTAGTAGTGACTGGGAGTCTGGATTGGTGCTGGGAGTCTGGGAGTCTGGATTCACCACCTATTCCATGGGACTTAAACGTAACTGGTGAAACGTGCGAGTGTAGATACTACACTGCTCTGCCTACCTCTTCAGGGATTACAGACATAACGACGATTTTACGGATAACAATATTTTCACATGATACGGAGTACGTGGAATGTTTCGTGCATTATGTTTTGTCGCTTTATTTTAGGATTCAACGTAACGATATAATACAATTTCAAAGATCATGATCCCAAAACAGTTTACATTCTAACGATTGGTTCAGAATGACGAAATATTTAAAAACAGAGCAAGATTGTTTTCGGTTGAATAATGCTAAGTAAATGCTTATGTCTTTACGAGTATGTGTCAGATCTTCAAACAGCATACCTAATTCTTGAGATTATTTACATTCACATTTTTTCGTTTTGTTATGACCAATCTACACAAATAAAATGGTTAAGCTTGTTCAATAAATTTAACGCCTCCACGCGACGTCGTAAATGATGCGGACCAGGGATATAAACGACGAAATTCAAACCACTGCACGCATCCTTTTGTCTGATTTTGTATTTTTGTTATGTAAAATATAACAGCAATAAGAAAAACTGCTTACCGCAAAATATAACCATATCATATTATACAACTGTATTAAAGCAAAAACTTGAACACAAGTCCACCATAGAGTAAACCCTCCTAAAGTTTTTATTTAGTCGACAACATTTTTTGTACAATTTGTTCGAATTAGGGCTGTGGTTCGATAATTTTTTGGTCGTAATTAATAAGGGACAGCCAGTTATATAAATTCCTTGCAAAATTGGGACAGAAAATAGAACTAAGGGAGATGAGCGCCGACAGGATGGAATCCATTCTCGTCGGCGGTATAGTCCACCCTGTACTTGAGCCCGTTGTCTCCGATGTACTCGTAGAAGCCGCTAACCCTCGTACCGCCGTTCACGCCATCGACCACACCACTCTCGTCGGCGGCTATTCCATTTTCAGTCAGATATCTGTAGTGGTAGCTGTTATCGTTGGAGTCGCTCTCTTGCGAGACGATTCTGGCGTAGCGCTCGTTGCTGTCTTTGTAAATGGGCACGACTGTTTTGGGAGTGGCGAAGACGAAAGGACGAGACGTGGAGACGACCACTGGTGGGCGAGCGGTGACTCCGGCCACGGCTGTTGCGTCTTGCTCGATTCTGTAAGTCACAATATCCGATATAAATATTTACTTTATATACCGCGATATATTACGAATCGAAGAAAAAAACACCCCCCCTAATTTCCCTCCTGACACAAACCTATGTTAATGGTTTTCGGTACCCAATGTCGAATACGTTTTCTATTGTTATATTTTAAATGTTCTGTTTGTTTATTATCGACTCTATATTTTGAAAGGAGAAGATATTTAAATGTATTTTGAAAAAAATCCACATAGTCACTAAATTATAAGATGACAAACAAATAATATAAAATTATTTAAATGTTTTTTTTTCATATTTTAATATTAATAGGGTAGTAATGTAACTATTCCTTAATAATCGAACGATAAGGTGATCTGTTGTTCAAACCACGCTATCTTTTAGCAAATTCTTTAACTCATAATAGCTTATGTGTTATTCTAGGCCATAGTCTATCTAGGTATATAAAAACTCATCGAAATCAGTCCAGCCGTTTCAGCATAAAAGAGAAACAAACATACACACAAACTTTCGCATGTCTGATAATTAATAGATGAAAAATCAAAAGCACCAATAAATCTGCTATTCCTTTTATGACATCCAAATAGTAAACTTCAACTTAACTTGATAAAGAGATCATGGTAGGCACCATAAAGTTAAATGATGTTTTACATACATTTATGTACAAGTACTAACCTGAACTGCTGGTAGGGGCTTAGGTTCTTGTAGTACTGCTGGAAGTTAGGGTTGTAGCGGAAGTATTGACTGTCCCTTCCGTAGTAGTTCCTGTATCGGTCGTAGTACAGGTCATCCTGGAGCCTGCGATACTTGCCGTCATCCCCGTACTTCTCTGGGCGATATTGCCCATCGTCATCAGCAGTACAAAGCTTTATAATCGCAAACAATAGGACAGCTACCTGCAAAAACAAACATTTTTCTATTTATTTATTACTGAAAAAAATTATTTCAACACTAAAACATAAAAATAGTTTTAAAATCTTGTAACTTCTTAATTTTTACGTTTTTCACACTTACCGTAATGGACTTCATTTTCCAAGGAGTTCGTAGGAGCCAAGAGTCCAAGGAGCAGTGATAGCGCATACACCTGCCGATTGTTTTTATAGAGTGATCAAATTCCTAAATGGACTACATCTTGCAAGACCTTAGATACAATCACGAAATCGTAGATAATCTAATTTACATTTTGGGTTTGTTGGAATGGCATTGAAAAGCTTATTTGGAACTGTGTGTAATATATTACGCCATTTACCACTCCCATGGACGCAAATAAGATCATTCTTTAGAATAAACTTTATCAATCTTTTGTCGACTTACTCGTTGCTTATAAATTAAATATGATCGAAGGTATTCGGGGTTCCATCACGCGGAGAACCCAAATAAAAATTAAATAGTATTTTAGTCAGTACGATTCAGACAAAATCTGTCCGTTAAAAAATCAATTTCCAAAGTATTA
Source organism: Microceris miodesmiata (assembly GCA_018245735.1). Lineage (NCBI taxonomy): Eukaryota > Metazoa > Arthropoda > Insecta > Lepidoptera > Hesperiidae > Microceris > Microceris miodesmiata. The sequence goes on from DWEC01000810.1 coordinate 14,741, forward strand.
CATAATGCTGTAGGATTTAAGGGCTACCAAGCTCATCTTAGATGCCCAAGCCAACGTCACCTGCCTGTGCTTGGCAACGGACGATGCTCTGGCGACTGACAGATCGCGATATAGCGTAGCCTGCCCAGGTACGGCTGTATGCCCTGGTCGTCGACGGGTAGCAGCAGAAGCAGTGCAAGAAACGATCCCAAGCCCACACAGCCAGCATGCTGATTATGGGCAAAATCCTTTTAGCGAGGCTTATGTCTAGTAGTTGACTGAGACAGGATAGTTATAATGATGATGTAATATGATTGACGTTGGTCGAGTTGGTTGCAAGTGCGACTGCCGATCGGGAGGTACGATTCCCGGGTCGAACACTACAAAATTTTCTAATTTAGATTTTCTAATAGTGGTTCGGAGTCTGGATACGTGCTCGATGCATGGC
>DWEC01000811.1:0-15160 GCA_018245735.1 Microceris miodesmiata
TGAGTAGTTTTCGCGTGAAACCGTTATAAACAAACTTACATTCGCATTTATAATATTAGTATGATTAGGATTAGGATAGGATGTATAACGATGACATGCAATATTATAAAATTGTCAATTTATAGTAGTAAGTTATATTTATTTCATGTTTACATAACATCACGGCAGTAATTTCCGAAGAGGTAGACAGAGGAGCGTAATACATTCACACTTTTCACTAATTGCGTTACGTTCTCCTACGTGAGCGTATTACCATACAGCGGCCTCAGATTATATTGCACACATAGTTGAATTATTTATATCTTTACCAATGTGTATACATGGGATTTTTCTTTGAAGTACTTTCAATATATCAAAAACTTAGACCTTGATAAAAATATTAATTACCTGGGCGTTTGCAGATAGAAGCCTACAACATTCGTATAGGGATACTATAAATGATGCGTATGTAGCAAATTTTTCCTATAAAATAATTAATGATATCTAGCGGTATAGTCCAGTATACTTACGATATATCTGTAAAATGTGATCATTATTCTATGCACTTCTATTTCACTCACAATGACCCTTAGGAATGTCCAATATCTTCGTAGGTACTATATGTTCGACAGAAATTTCGAAAATTCGAAATTTTCCTTTGTTATCTTACGTAAAATGTTTTCAACGTAAGACGGTATAAATTCTATAATAGGGGAACTTTAAACACCTCTAGATTCGCTAATCTCCTAGGTCTCACAAAATTCACCGTTTTTCTGCTTCCGTTTACACTATTATACATGGTGAGTAAGCATTTGATGAAGAAGAGTACTAAGAGAGGGAACCCGATATATTGCTGCATGAAGTCAAGTTGGCCACTGTAAGATTACAGCTAAAAGCAGTTGATGGAGATGGAATCTCGGCGGAGCTCATAAAGCGCTTGGGTACAGAGGGCACCAAAATATTCCATGCCGTTGTCTGGAGGTCTAGAGGACTGGTCAGTGGCCGGAAGGTTAGGTAGAATCCATCTTTGTCCTACTACATAAAAAAAGGTTAACCAAGAAGTGTAAAACTATGAAAAACTATCTGTCTGATTTCTGACGCTGTTACTTCTGTTGCAAATATTAAAAAATAGACTGGGAAACTTCATTCGCGGTCAAATTACGAAGGAACAGGCGGAATTCGTGGAAGGAAGGAGGGCATGGGAGCAAGCATTAAACAGTTTGTTGACTTGAGGAAACCGTAACATCTTTCACAGCGCAAACGTGCTTCTTATGCCTACTCCAATCTTCTCCATCTGAATACTTTTAAAACGTCTACGTAAACGTAAAAAAGGGAGTCGAGCCGACCTCCGCCGACTCATTATTTATTTGATGTTACTTGCAAATGTGAAATATTCCTCAATATACCTAGTGGATTTGAAATGCACCCTCAATACTAATAAAAAGCATTAAACGTGTCGTGATGTTTAATTAACTGCCTCTTTGGTCGAGTAGTTGCAAGCGCGACTGTCGATCGGGAGGTCATAGGTTCCAATCACGGGTGTGGAACTATTGGATTTTTTAAATTTAGAATTTTAGTAGTGATTCGGAATCTGGATTAGAGCCCGGTTTATGGCAATAGACCTAACACATATTCCATGAGACGTAAACGTAACTGGTGGAACGTGGGAATGTACTACACTCCCCAGCCTACCCTATCGGGGATTATAGGTATGATGTTACGTTTATGTTTAAAATGTTCATACAATTTTTACTAGTACACATTATAAAAGCATAAATAATAAGAACCGTCGGATATACAAAAGAATAGTTTAAAAATTCATCAACGTACGAAATTAATAGTACTATCGAGCGTCGATCAATCTCTTTATTACCTTCTGCTTCAAGTAGGTGAGCGCTGCCTCGACCGTGGCAATGAATTTCCATGCTCCCTTCGAAAGTAGGCCGTTGACCTACTGCGGGGTTGAGGCGTTATTGCCTATAAATTTCCTTTCCGCAGCAACAAGTGTTCTAACTGAGATTGTAAGACAAATATTAACCTTTCATTCATAACGATTAGTTAGTGTTGTGAATTGCATTACTATTAATTGATTCATTACTTTCTTCTAATGAAATAGTTAAAATAATTATAATAATAGAATATACCGTATTGTACATAACACGTCTGAAATTTATATCACAAGCTGCACAATAGTATAATTAGGTACTTCAATAAAAACATATCGTATCGGTTTTTATGTTGCTTCAATTAATAGCATTATTATTCTGACTCTCGATGAAATTAAGAAGAAAATTCTTTTATGAAGTCATAAAACGCTGAGCAATAATTGATGACGTTTAAAGTATCTCTATAAATATTAAATACAAAAATAATATTGTTACATATTATACAAAAAAACATATTGACCAAACGTTTCATATTTTTTTAATAAACTCCATGCTTTATTTCTTATTACTGTAAGATTTATACCTCTGAGTTGCCCGAGGCTATAAATGATATTAACAGGGTTTGGGATTGAGAAAAGTGACCGTACCTTTTCCATGTATAGCAGGGTGTGGTCAGTTAACCAACACGTTTTGTTTAGCTACTGGCGGGTTGTGTGTAACTGCGGCTTAGATATAATACACTATATAAGAGGCTAAAATTGCAGTACAAAAGAATTTGTTGAAAATCTACCAAGCCAAATTAATATTCAGTCATCGTAAGTAAAGCATTACTCTTTCTGCTTAACATCTTGTAATCTTCCCTTTTCATTTGTAATCATCGTCATCAGCTCACCCCCGTCCACTGCTGCACATAGACCTCTCCAATGGCACGCCACTTTGTGTATATTGTTACTTCACCTGGGTGGAAGGGATCTTACGCTACGTTTGGCAAGTCGCGGTCTCCACTCCAGAACATATTTATTCAAGGGGCTATTGGTTCTGCGACGAATGTGACCAGCCCATTGCCACTCCAGCTAGCTAATACTTTGGGCTATGTCGATAACTTTCGTTTGTTCTCTGCCGGATCGCTTCATTTCTGATATAGTCCTTCAGAGAGATGCCGAGCATAGCCCTTTCCATAGCTCGCTGAGCTACCTTAAATTGGTGGACCAGTCGCACCGTCAGTGTGCACGTCTCGGCTGCGTAGGTCATGATAGGTAGGACGTAATCGATTAAGACCTTGGTGTTTATGCTTTCTGGTATGGGTAACGAAAAGACTTGACGAAGTTTCCTATATGCCGCCTAACCTAGCTGAGTTCTTCTGCAAGGAAGTTGTCTAATTTCTGTCCATATCGGAAAATATTGCTAATCATCTTTATATTTCCTGACAAATGTCAAATAATGTCAATGATGTGTCTGTATTGTTCTTTATGTTATCAAAATTTTAGGAATATCGCAAATTGTTCAACAGCGTTTCAACTATATTACATCCCGCACTTCTCAATTTATGTTAGATAATCACGTCTATTAAAGACTCAATATGTCTAATAAAACTAATCAACATTCGAAGCAATAAAGTTTAAAAAATTAACACTTCCATATAAAACTTGTAAAACTTATCAGCGGCTTCCACCATATTGGGATCAAAACGTCAAGGAACATAGCGCACCAACAGGCCATCGTACCTCTTTCCTCGTTCTATATTGACTACGAAAGAGGGAGGAGGGGCAGGGTTAACCTGCTCATCGTTCACTACATAGGAAACATTTTTCTAGAAACTTACTTCCTCAAACTATGGCCTAACTACAAACCTAACTGGTTGTAAAGATCTACCGTTATTACTTAAATATTATACAATCACGCAACATACATACTTCACGTGGTAGATAGAGAAAACAGAGTGCCAAATGTCTATAACCTTACAGAGCAATGTATTTGCGGATTAAGAGTATCAGAAACACTGTGTAACGTATGATTAACATTGATATTGAAAATACGTCAAGTTTAGTATTGCTCTGAATCTGCTGCGTGAAGGTTGCATGAATACGCCCTAGAAAGCTCAGCACAAAATCGCCCGATGCACAGCAACCGACGTGCGAATTCGATTGAACATTTAAAACTATATTGCATCGTAATTAATATTCTGTTATCGTATGTATTTGAGCTAGCATAAAACGTAGCACATTTCGATAACGATTATATAATAATAATAATAATGATAATCGACCTATTATAATTCCACTGTTCGAATATGGGTCTCCTCTCATATTGACAGGGTAAAGGCCATAATTTGCCACGCAATTATAATAATTATTATTATATCGTCACACTAGGTCCCATTAGTGGTAGGCTAAGGACACAGAGTGCCAAATATTGCCCGTTACCTTAACAATCCGTGAAGAAAACCTGTGACCTGATCTAAGTATTTAAAACTGATATTATTCAGTGAACGTTCGATTTTATAATTACCTAATGAAACCTAATTTCCAATGCAACATGGGCATCCAACTTGGATAATTATAATATACATACATACATATGTTCATCCCTTTCGGGGTAGGCAGAGAGCACGGAGTGCCAACTATCCCGAACACAACCGAAACTAATTAAACTAAATTTCTTTTACACGTTTTAGCGTTTCTATATCCTTCTTGATATAATAATAACAAATAATGGCGAATTGATTAATACGATCTTTATAACATCACAATTTTAGCAATCATTAACAGCAACATTGAAAACATTTTAAATTATGTACCAAGTATGATATGTGTTATGAGAACCGACATAAAAGTTATTTTAATTAACAAATAAATATTAAAAAAGCAAACATATAGTAGTTTTTACTTTTTTTTAAACGGTTTTAAAAGCAAGGAGAATTTAACTCAAAAATTTTATAATTATTGACCCAATATTAAAACTGCCTTTATGATAGCAATAATATTAAAAAGAATCGATTATCACTAAAATACATTCAGTATTGTGGATTGCAAGTGATACTTCAAATTCAAAATCATCTTATACTAATAGAACTGCTTACTGCGACACCAGTAGTAATATTATAGACTTTTGAAGAAATAGATAAATGAATATTAATTTTAAAAACAATTTCTGATGAACAATACCCTTCCAAAAATGTATGTACTTCGCTTGCAGTTTAGAGGTCTTTGCATTTGGCGCATGCTCATTGGAATACTTCTAGAGACCTTGTATAAACTCCAATGGGAGAAAAGGGGCATGGTCTAAGCGCCTACATATCCTTCGGAGGCCAGCCCGTACTCATGAGTTAGTTACCTGGCGACCGCCGAGGCTTACAGACGAAATAGCCGATAGAGCTGCTCGGCCCAATCAGCCGTCCTAGTCTCTTCTTCAGTCCACTTTAAATTCTCTGGAAGTGAATACGCACAAATAGTCGCATAAAAAAATATTATTTAAACAATGTATTTATTTCCTAAAAATAACAACGTGCTCTGTATAGAACTGGTTTTGTGCTCTGTATACCTTCTGTACATTATGCTCCTTTGCACAAACGAAACAAAAGTAAACCTTAATTTCTACTAACAGTGAGTACATTTTTATTTATTTACGATTTCAGACTCCTTTCTTTTTACCCCATTATCATTGCAATTTGCTGTGAAGTTTTTTGTAAAATTAGAAATTATACGCAAGTCAAATTCTCATTTAATCCTCTAAACTTTGCCTTGAATGCGCAGGATTGAAACCAACTTCACGGCTTATTTCAATGTTTTGCGATATTATACTGTTTTTGATCGTATTACATACATATATATACAAATACACACACACACACACTTATATATATAATATGTCCATTCATCCATATGTATATATATATATGTATATTTATTTACTTATTATATATACATACGTGTATTTTAAATTTTCAGTAATATCATTGCGTTTTATTTTGAATAGTCTCATACATTTTTCAATTTTCACGAAAATCTATGGAACAAAAAAGAGCCTAACAGCATTGCTTTCATTAATACATTGACTGCATGTATAATATACGTATGTACATACGTGTGTTACCGCGGGAGTTACTTTTACTATTATCGGTCTTAGTCTCAGCGTTTGGGACAGTACCTTTTTTAAATTAATGTTCAAACTCCAGTTCCAGGACTCATATGGTAAAATACAAAAGAAATTTTTGAAAATTTTACTTTTAAGCAATACATTTTTCAATTGAGTCAAAAGAGAACCTATAAAAACCTATAAAATAATACCCTTTCAGTAGATTTGATTTAAAAGTATATTTATTGAATATTAACTACGTGTTTTTAAATCCAGACAGAGCTTATAATGTTTGCACCACATTACATTACATTATATTTTTTTTTATTACATTACTTCCGCTCTTTTAATGACATCAAAATATCATACTAATTCTTATAGTGTATGTACTACGTATGAAGAAAAACATTTTATTGCTGTTTGATTCTGATTTTGTACAAATTGTGTTTTTTTTTTTCATAATAATATTATAATATTTAAATTATAATATCGTATTATAGTATCATAATATTTAAAATTTTAATATAAATAAATATTTAAAATTTATGTTATTATAATTTATATTTTATAATAATATTTAAAAAATAAATCACTAGTTGCCACCATTCATAATAAATTACATAATTATACCTTCACACAAGAGACGTATATGGATTGAACGGAGACGTGCTGCGCAAAATTTTCGTTGATTCATAAAATTTGTTTAATGACGGTAGCATCATTAATTGAATCACAGGCATTTGGGATTATACCTTTAAGCAGTGATACTGTGAAATTATTGATGTAACCACTGACAACTTAAAATATTTTATCAGTGTTATAATAACGGACTCTGCAGCCACAGTCAATACATATACAATTGTATATTTCTCGGTTCATTTCAATTTATACATAGCATAGATTGAAACAATTCACGCTATGTTTATAAGATTTTGATCGTGTCGCTAAAATTAAACAAAGCTTTATTTCTTTCTCAACTAATTTGCTATTATAATATAGGTATTCATATATTTAGATCCCTTTTAAACGTTGGCTACTAGCAATTCCCGAAGTTTTAGTGTCCCTTTGTTATAATTATCCTGGAATTTTCCCTGTGTTGTTGTTGATAGCAACATACCTTCGATCTCAGTGACCTTAACCTCGATTATTATTTGACATTTCATACTACGCATTGAATTATCTTGTTCGATCTAAATAAGATGTGTCGGAAAGATGTAGTCTGCCACAAATAATGCGAAGAGATCTTATGAAATCTCAATCTATTATAAACCGACTCAGTCTTTTGCATTAAATATAGGATATATGTACGTCATACAATGACATTCACAGTTTTATTGACGGAAGAACACACAAACTAACTGTTAAAGATTGTTTTTGTTGTTTCCTAGCATTTATAGAGCAAGTCATAATCATACGTACATAATATAATTTTTGAAAAGTCACAATTTGATTAAAATAATGTACTTCACTAAAATATCTAATATAATGGATTATATGGAAACCGATATTAAAACCTCGATAAATAATACCAATAATATTTGGAAATAAAATACTGTCATAAAAGCCTAAATATTTATACACGTGACGTCCCTTAATTTAATACATTTACATATTTAAAATACTCAAATATATTTATTTAGAGAACTTAATTTAGAGAATTTTATTTAGAGACAGACAAGGTCCTTAACACAAGACACTAGCTTAGGTACACGTTTGGACATATAAACGCTGCAGCACAGTAGGTACACTAGTGTAGTAATTTAAACATTTTTTAAGATACTAAAAAAATATTTTTATACAGCACGACAAAAATATTTTCACAAAAATTTATTTACTAGGGTACGTTTTAAATATTCCTATTATGTTACAAGTGGTAATCGTTATTTAAATATTCTGAACATTATGTATGAAGCTGTAAGTAATCGATATGGCTAATTATTGTTGTAGTACTCTTGCTGTCATGTGCATCTAAATTAACAGAGCTGTGTGATCTATTTCCAATAAACGTATATGAAATATTAACGGTATGTGTTATGAAGAAAACAATATCCATCTTTAGGCCTATAAATATTAACCCCTAGACAGCAAACAGATTACCTGACTGATTAATTATCTGCCGTGATTTGTTTGTCACTTTATACTGATTAATTCAAATATTGTAAACGTAAACTCAATCGCAATGCGAAAGTTATTTACGCCATCGCTAGCCTTGTTACTTTAATGTTCTCAAAAAAGCGGTTAAAAGTCAATTTTTTAAGCCAATGGGTCATAGTGCCGATCAACAATATACATAAGCAGGAGTCTTTTGTAACCATCCGGGCTATGATCATACTGTTGTGTTTCAAACAGTGCAGATTCTTGGAAACTCACGAAACATTTTGACTGATACCCAATATAATCACTTTGAAAGCTATTGAAAGCGTTATTTAGGGTTAACCGTGGTCCAAATACACAAGCTTGGAGACCGCCTAATTTTTCTTTAATTAAAACATGACTATTGCACGGTATCAACATCAACATATCAACATGGGATATCACTAAATACTAAGTATTTCACTTCCTTACCCCACCACATCGTGACCTAAATCTAAAATTTGTATTATCTAAAAATTTGTATCATCTATAAATCATCTAAAAAAAAAATTAAATATGTAGGTACACATAAGTGGACATCTACAAGCTGACCATGACAATCATGGTCAGCTTGTACATGTCCACTGCTGGACGTAGGCCTTGCCTCATCAGCGGCATTCCTTCGGGTCTTGGGCCTTCCGAATCCAACAGCTTCTCGCTGTCTTCTTTGGGTCGTCGGACCGCCTGGTGGGAGGGCGACCCACGCTCCTTTTACCGAGACGTGGTCACCATTCGATGACCTTTCTTGCCCATTGATTGTCGGTCACTCGATCGTTGTGATCTGCTTATTGCCACTTCAAATTACTAATTTTGACAGCAGTATTGGTGACCTTGGTGCGTCTACGGATTTCACCAACGGATTTTGTCATTTAGAGAAATTCCAAGCACAGCTCTCTCCATAGCTCGTTGATCGACTTTGAGCTTGTGTACGCAACCCACAGTAAGGGATCAGTTACCTCGGAATCGTATGTCATCACTGATAACACACATTGCTCCAATATTTGGTATGTTGGACAACAAGATAGTTCGTAGTTTCCCAAACACTGCCCATCCCAGTTGGATTCTTCGAATCTCATCTGCATCATTTGTCCTAGGTCTATACTCGTCTACAACTCCGACAACAGTGCCATCAACAATAACCGATACGGATGTGACATAAACGTTAGACATGATTTTCGTAGTCCATGTTCATCTTAAGACCCATCCATTGTGAGACACCATTGGGGTCGCTGAGCATAGTGCTTAGGTGGTTCAGTGATTCCGCCAGGGTCACTATATTTCGGCAAATCGAAGATGTGTGAGGTGTTCGACAATGATGTTAGTGCCCGGTCCTTTCCACTCCATCAGCTTGAACACGTCCTCCAGTGCAACGGTATAAAGTTTCGGAGATACAACATCCCCTTGCCGGACGCCTCGCTGCAGCTGGATGGGGTTCGAGCTTCTGTCATGTAATCGGATAGTCATAGGGACAGCATTTTAAACACTCTTCAACACCTCGATGTAACGAGAGTCAATTTGGCATCACTGAAGAGACTTTAGCACCGACAATGTGGTCTATGGTACTGTAGCCTCTTCAAAAACCAGCTTCTTCGGGAGGCTAGAAGTGGTCAAGTTTGCCTTAATACTATTGGTCAGGACCCTCGGGAATAGCTTATAAACATGGTTCAGAAGCGCAATGGGCATGTAATTTTTTACGGGTTTGCCTCCAGCTCTCAATAGTTCAGTTGTTGTACTTTGTTGTTCTCAAGCTGTTTGAAAGCCCATTTAACCTCTCTCTTTGGGTCTTTCGCTCGTGTTAACTGTCTGCTCAGAGATAGAGTGTTGTCTCGTGTTCACCGACCTGGTCGACTCGCGCCTCCCAGGTGGCTCCACGATACTCGTACATCTCAGCAGACAACCTCTCGGCAAGAGCATTGAGGTCACGCTTGATCCTGGGGCATCGTGTGCACGCATTTTGTGTATCTGGACAGTTATTGGTCAGAGCGTAGATTTGATTGAGGCGTGACCATCCGGTGATCACTTCCGGTTTTAACCCTATTGATCATGGAGACAGCATTAAATATATGCAGATTTGTCTGCCAAAATGAAGTCTATTTCGTAGTGCAATTCTAAGCCGGCATTGTATGTGTATATCCACATATGTAACTTTTATAATTTTTATTTTTTACCACCGATACAGTAAACTTACAAATAATATTAATTGCAAAAAAAAAATAATTATTTTACTTTGCTTTAGTGGACTGCTTTGCTGAGTGCTTCGCTTGGCTTAAGTCCACAGTGGTAAGTATTGGTTATAGGTGGCGTATGTGCACTCGAACCAAATCTGAGCGCGAACGACTAAGGAAAGAAGAATTTCAACGTATTAAAATACAATTAGCAAAAGAACGTGAACAAGAAAGACAAGCTGCATTGAAACTTGTTAAAGACAAAGTAGAAAGCGTATTATTACCCAAAAATAGTACACAAGGAGATGGGAATACTATCCTGGTACAAGCTCAAGTTCATCAAGAAATAACTTCGAATTCTAGGTCGCCACGTTCGGCAGTTATACAGGAAAAACATGTTAGATTCGACAAAGAAGACATAATTATTGATGTTCACCCTCAACCAGAACGATCACGCAAACGATCACAAAATACTGTTCTGAAAAGTATTCTTAAAAAGTCGCCCTACGCTAAATATGCTGTTGCAAAAACCATCGTTGAACACAATGATACAGGACTTCGAGTTTTTACAATTTGTCCGTGGGATGAGTCAATAAGCACAAGCAGTAGCTGTAGCGAGCTATCAGAACTAGATTATATACTAGCAGCTCATCATGTCTCGACAAATGCAAACAAATCTATTGAGCAAGTAGAAGAGAAAAATAGCTTAAAAACTACATACATTTATCCGGAAATGAGAGAAATGCTTCTACAAGCAGCACCAATTGCGAGTACTCCAGACAAAGATCCGTTATCTCCAACAAAAGTCGTAACTGTATACGTTGTGACACCGACTTCTATGAATCCTATATCATTTATTAATTAAAAAACTTTAATTAGTAGTAGTAATATAAGTTATTATATATAGTACTCAAAGATTTTTCAATTGACAGAAAGACATGATGGCTGCTCAAGAAGAGCACGAGAGAAAAATTATAGTAGAATTTTGCCATCTTTTAGAGAAATCTAAACAGCTTTTTAATGGATTAAGGTAAGAATGTACAAGTTCTAGTATGAAATAATCTTATTTATGTAATAATTTAGTTTTTGTATTCGAATAGTCTACATGTTTTTTGTAAAACGGAATATTTACATGGTCCAATATAAAAGACGTCAACGCACATCCACCGATATTCAAATCTAAGCAATCCAAAATCTTGACCGACTGTCCAAGTTTTTGTAATATGTGTATTGAATATTTATGCATAAAGTTTATTCGAATTTCTTTATGAATATCCTTTAACAATTTAAATGAACACTGTCTAATTGATTTTATTGATTATGTAACTATAATAATTTCCATACTACATTTTTGCGCTGTTAACTTTTTAGAGAATTGCCGCCCTATGGACACAAACAATGGCACATCCATTTCGGAAAAACATTTGATGTATATACTAAACTGTGGAAATTTCAACAACAACATCGAGAAGTCCTGGATACTAAATACGGTCTAAAACGATGGCAAGTTGGAGAAATCGCATCCAAGATAGGACAACTATATTATCACTTTTAGTATGTATTTTATTTTTATTTACAATCGATGTATGATTTCATGCTGACATGTTATTTGGTCATGATTTTAAATGGTCAATTCAAAACTGTATGTAACATAATTTTTCATCTATTGAATTGGTCAATTAATTTCAATATTTTACCTACTATGTTACCTTTTTTAGTCTTAGAACGAGCGACACGGCATACTTAAGTGAGGCATTTGCCTTTTATTATGCTATACGTGGTCGCAGCTACTATACCAGAGCTTGTAGGGAAGATAGAAGTGAACTCATGGTCAAGAAATTGAGATACTACGCCAGATTCATGGTCGTATGTATCCTACTAAAAAAAATGAAACTCGTAAAAGTCCTCATCAGAGAACTACACAAGCAGATCATTGAATACGGCAATATATATGATCCCGATGACCAGATCGAATGGACCCTTGTCTTGGATGAGGTAAAAGCATTTGTCCGCGCGGAACCCGCCGTTATTGTTCTCAACTCTGAAAACAATCCGGTTATCCTTACTCACAGGTACGATAGACAATATTCAATTCGATATACGAGTACTTCAATTCTGGTTCATTATAATAGATATTAATTTCCAATTGTTACACGAAACTGGTTAATATACATAAATATATATCTATACCTATACCTCTAGCTAGTGACAATTTTCAGACTATCTCCAGCTCAAATACCGCCGATTGAGAAAACTCAAGACATGTACTTAAAACTACAAGAAGCTTTGATAATTGGAAGCAATTCTTTTCAAGTGAAGTTTTCCGAGCTTACTATGGACATGTTTCGAATGCTCCAAATTATCGAGAGAGAGCCCACCGGAGATATACCTCATTTGTTTGAAGAAACGCCCCGTAATCGCTACACAGGAGTGCCTGAGCCCGCAATTACTCAAGGTATCTCCTTCTATTTCTATTCTTTACCCTCAATCTGTTGGCACTATGCGTTTGTACGACCCATTTTTGCTGGTTCTTTATATCTACCAATTTCTTCTTGTGTGCAAAGCAACTGTATTTAGATGCTCATTGTCTGACATCATTTTCTACTACTTTCGACTATCTATTTCTCTTCCTCTCGTGTGTCTTCAAAAATTAGATCAAATCAACAAAGAACAGTATTCTACAATGTAATGAGTAATTTGTAGGTTATTATCTCATAGATGGACCGCCACGTCGCGAGACCGGTAACCCTCATAAATTCCTTCTGTATAAGCCATCACCTAACCAGGTGATGGTTTACTTGGCCAGCTCTTGCGATGAACTGCCCCCCAATGGGGCCGTGTTGTTATATCTCTCTGCGGAAGGATATTCGTCTACTCCAGGTGTTCCCCCCGCCATGCCTGTTGCGTCGACTTCAACTGCAGGACCTAGCGAAGAGGGTAATTATAACATGACCATCAACAAAACGCGATATTCATAATAGTCATAATACTAATTAATTATTATTATAAAATTTATATTACTGTCTTTTTAATAATATTTTAATTATAATGAAAAATATCCTTTATAATTACGTGAATAAATTACATTAAAAATTAATAATTTGTAATTTTTACATTGCATGGCAACTTTATATAACATAGTTTCTCTTGGCATCAGGATACGAATTCGGCGGACTTATTACCACATCAAAGTCAGACGTTTACCGCGATTACGGCAAAGAAACCCGAGCGTCGGTAAACAAATGCAAGGAAGGCCAATGCTTGTACCCTGGAGACATTTACCCTTTCACCAGAAAACCCCTGTTTCTGATCATAGATTCTGATAATTCGTTTGCCTTCCAAAACATGCCCCGTCACTTTGGCCACCCTTTAATCATCCTCATGTCTCCGACTATGATGCTGCCAGAACTTCAAGGTAAGTACACCTCAGCTTTGTCTACTGAAATACTAATATAATGTGACTATTCTAAATATATGTACATAATATATACATGTACATATATTTATGTCATCAAATTATGTATATATGTATCACCAAATTATGTACACATATTCAAATATTGTTGACCATGATTAGTTGGTGACATGAAATAACACTTATCCACGCTATTTTATATTTGAGCTTTTAAAAATATTAACCAGGGTCAATATGGTAGAAATTTCGCCTCTGAATAGATGGTTATCTAATCAAACATTAATTACCATATTAAAATAATAGCAGAAGAAAATACTAGAACAATTCACGGTTCAAATATTTTAAAAGGCGGTAGACAGCAAAATTTATTTTCATAAAATGTGCGAATTCGGAATTATCCATGAGGAATTTTCAATCAGTCAGTGCTTTCTATTAGAAAAATAAATTTAAACTTTTTATAGATGAATTTAACAAAATATTTTTATGACGTTCAATATACAAGATTACACTTCATTAGGTCATTCCGGTAAAAGTGTTATAATCGTTTTAGAGTTTTCGGAACAATGCGCGGCCTCTGCTCGTCCGTATACGCCTAAAGGGGTTTATACGAAATTTGACTAAAATACGTTAACTCATGTGAAGTTGCTAATAATTTGTGATGATAAAGGAAGCCAGAAACAATAGGATTAACATTCTGTTTAACCACGATAAATTACTAAGGATTTATAAAGAATGAAAACAGTAAAGAAATTGAGTCAAACTTCAAGTTTGACTAAAATAAAACGCAATATCACGTCTGGAGTCCGCGAAAGGGTAGGCAGAGGAGTGTAGTACACTTCCATATGTCACCAGTTACGTTTACGTCCCATAGAATAGGTGATGAGCCTATTACCGCATATTGGGCACAGATCCAGACTCTAAGTCTCTACTGGACATTCTAAATTAGAAAAATCCAATAGTATCCTACTCGGGGTTTGTGACCGCGACTAAAATAGTTTAGTCTATATGGGTTGCAAAAACCGGACTTAATGTCTCTGACTCTTACTATTTACTTTATACTAATACTTTGTCTAGAGCGTCGTCATCAGGGTAACCTTTTCACCCTATTTCTCCAAACCCCGATCGGCGGAATTGCTATGAGCTGCAATGTAGAGTCCATTCCGATTACCGCCTATGATCGCTGCCAGACCATTCTCAACGATTTCATGGCGGAGACAAATGCTATCGTGGCTCGGACCAGACTGGGTGAGTATTAATGTTTTAATTAATATTTATCCTCCTTATTATTTTACTAATTTAGCCAATTGTACACATAATGATGAATAGTTTCGATACTTTGGTCAGTATGTACACTGGGTGCCTAAGGTATGTAAATGTTCATAATGCTATGTATTACCGATATTGCTTTACGTTTGTGAAAACATGGCGAGTATACATTTAGGTGGTAGCTTTGTTCAACGCATTATTAGATGTCATCTACAAAAGATGGCGCTATTTAATGTTATTTA
>DWEC01000812.1:0-15156 GCA_018245735.1 Microceris miodesmiata
AAACGAAACAAGGGGAAGCGGGCGAAAATCGACGCGTTCAACAGATAGTGTCGTTTAAAAATTTCCATTCAAGTAATTTTGTCAAATAATTTTTAAAATTTTGAGCTCGAACAAGCGCGAAGTTGTAAGGATGACCTGCAGGGTAAACTATTTTTCAGATTCTTCTACTTATTTTTTTCTCTTCAGCTCATGGGCACACACATTAAAAAAAAGTATTGCCACTGAAATGCTCGATCAAATTAAAAATTGATAGTAAATAGAACCTGCAGTCAAGACTCTGATATATGAAAAACAATATTTTTATGTTTCTGCAAATATTCTTAGTGGAAATGCAAAAAAAAAAGTTTGGGAGGAAAAACGTGAAAGTTCCTGGCCTGTCAAAATTTGGATTTTTTTTATTGTGGGGCCCCTCCTGTGCATGCCCCGTGGCAGTAGCCGCCCTTGCCCTCCCTTAAATCCAGTCCTGTGTATAATTAAACAGTCCATTTACAGATTTATTCATTAGATCCAGTACATCATGGGCCAGATCTGTATTTGTCAGGTACAGCAGAGATGTCATTGGCAGGACTTCTGATGAATTCTGTACATGAGGAAAATCAATTGCCTCTAAAGCTAGCAGCAGTCAGCAGATGTTACCGAGCAGAGACTTCAAATGTTATAGAAGAGAGAGGAACATATAGGTAAATTTTGCAGCTTTTGAACTGCTTTAACATATGAGTGTTGTAATTAGCAAATGCTTTGTTTGTTGCTTGACAGACCATCTTTTTCAAAGTGGTCAAAGCTTCCCATAGAGACATTTGCAACTAATGTTAATAGCTAATGCCTGACTGTAGTCAATAATGTTGATATAATAGGTAGCTATGTTAAAAAAAAAACAATAATTTACTGCCTGCCTATCCCCTTTCACTTCCCAACTGGAACACATTAAAACTGTAATTATTCTGATATATATTCACAGAATAATACTTACAATACTCTTACTCACTATACAAAACCAAAACTCTTTTATGTAAATCAAAGAAAGGACACGAGACAATACAAATTTGTAGAGATGAAGAATATACCAGTGGTGGTTTATCAAGTGATCTCTACTCTATTTAGTTCTACCTTACATAGGTAGCTGCAGATATATTAGCAGTTGGACCACTCCCTTCTTATTAATTTATATAATGGAAATATAGAAGAAGGTAGTTGATATTACCTTAGAAGGTAGTTGATATTGCACTGTTGAAACATCTATATTATAAACTTTTCCAGAGTTCATCAGTTCACTAAAGTGGAAATGTTTGTGGTTACCACTCCAGAACAATCAGAAGAGATGCTTGAATACTTAAGGAAAACACAAGAGGAATTATTTACTCCCCTCGGAGTTCATATGAAAGTATTAGACATGCCCCCCCATGAGCTTGGAGCTCCAGCATACAGGTTAATTCAGCAATAACTTGGTTTAAATTAAATTCATTTATTTTTAAAATAATCATTGTCTACTAAAACAAGTGCCATATCCTACTGTTACACTTTGTGTATAAAATAACTTGTGGCCTCATTGTAAATCTATGTTTTAAACAAACCTTTAATTCAAAGTTCAGTTTTGACTAAGATATGGCATATTTGCCAGTTGTTCAAGCATTATGAGATATATTCTGAACACAATCAGTTGCCACTTGAGACAAGTCTTAATTAACTGATTTAGTCCATGCTTGTTGACCGATTTAGACAAGGCCATTTGACCAACTTAGCCTAGGTCTAGGAAACGTGCTAAACAAACCATACTCATTCTGCCAGGACATCTACATCCAACAGATCAATCGTAGAACAATCAATTATGGAAAGTAGACATTAAAATACTACAATTAAATTATTTGTTTAATAATATTTTTTGTTGAAGGAAATATGACATTGAGGCCTGGATGCCTGGGCGTAACAACTATGGTGAAATTTCAAGCTGCAGTAATTGCACTGATTATCAGTCTAGAAGATTGAACATTAAGTATATACATGGTCATGTGGAAAGTTATGTGCACACTTTGAACGGCACCGCATGTGCAATGCCTAGAATGCTAATAACATTGCTGGAAACACATCAAGACCCGAAAGGAATGATATCTATACCCAAGGTTCTACAACCCTTTATAAATGGAAAAGAGTTTGTTATTAAAAATAATAATGTGCCCCAATTAAAATTGTCTAAAATGAATAAATAAAGAAACAAAATTTCTTGTATATCTTTAATTTAAACACATTACAAGTCTTTTTTAGTGAATAACATAACATCAATCTGTATTTTGCTTAAGTGGTAAAACTATCACCAGCTATGTTATTCTGTTAATTAGCGGGTGAGCCTCTTGCCATATACTGGGAAAAAAAAGTATTTTTAGAGATCCAGACTTGTAGCCATTTGCAAATAATCTAAGTTAGAAAAATTTTAATAATACTTGACTTGGGGTTTAAACTCGGGTCCTCTTGATTGGAAGTCACATTTGCACCCGACCAATGAGGCAGCCAAATATAAGATCATTAACTATTATTTTGAAAGGTGGCAATCAACCACTTGCTATTATACACTATGTATATTATTGTTAAAAAGGCATTTACACTGATTATTTCAGTTTTTCATTTTTCTTTTTCAATTTCTTTATTTGCAATAGTCTCTTCATTTTTTGTTTAAATTGTCCAATATCTATTGTAAGTTCTGTTGAATCCTTAGAATTTGAAGGCAATATTTCTTCAGGTGGTATGAAATCTTTCTTCCTCTCTTCTTCTCTGGCCTTCTTCACCTGCAGCTGTTTCTCTTCTCTCTCATGGCGCTTCTTGGCTTTCTTTTGTTCATCTTTCAAGAAGTATTCACCACTGGCCAGTTGTTTGTCAATTTTACTCTCGGTCTGTGGTGGAGGGAAAGGTGTGTAAGGTTTCTTTTTTATTTTCTCCTTAGGTTGCTTTCTGGGTACATTCTTACTTTTAAATTTAGGCAAGAAACGGTCCCAACTCTCATTTTTAAGTCTTGGATCTTTCATTAGTTCTTTCTTTATCATAAGACTTTTGATATTATACATTGGGTGAATGTTTTTCATAGTGTCTTCCACTATGCGTCTGACCTGTATCAACCCTTTATAGGGGCCTACTGCTGAAACAGTGTTTCCTTGTACAAGCATGTAACACTCTGTTAACAACTCTATTGACTTAAGGGTGACACCATTGGGCCCTATTAAACGCTGCCGCCTCTTCAGGAATGTCTCCTTCTTTCGAACAAACGAATTTATCTTTATAATATCACAACCTATTTCGTCTTTCAACACCAACACAGCTTGTTCAAAGGGGACACTCCTAGACAACAACTTCATTAGGTCTCGAGCTTTTATAATGATGTACGGATCCCAAGTCTTCCGAGTAGTCTTTACAGTTAAACTTCCTTCAATGAGGTCTAACTCCGCAATGATATAATGTTCTTTTAAAACCTTTTGGACTAAAGGCCAACATTCTTTTAAATACTGTTCTCGATATTTAGGGAATAGAGTGGCAAATGTACTTTCTTCCAAGAGGCCATGTGGATTGTCACCTGGCGTAAATTTTGGTATTTTCATTGCCCATGCGTTTTCTATAGGCCCGCTCTCTTGTTTCTCTTCATCGGACGGCTGATCGGTCATTATTGTTATAGTAAATACAAAATTGTTTAAATATGTTATCACCAGCTCCTGCAATTTATTGCATGAAATTAAAACGAGACATGAATGTAATTGAATATATTTGGAAGCAGCATCGATTGACTGTTGTTATACTACAATGCACAACAGACGACGTGAAGTTCTAACTGTGTGCAGTGACTACAATGTGAAAACAGTTACAAACTGCGGATTAATGTCAGTGTCAATGGGTTCGTATTCTACTAGAAAATGGAGTCCGGTTTTTTGGCAAACAACTTTTTGTCCAAACGTGTAAATAAAATCGGTTATTAATAACCAATTAAAACCAAATAATATTAATATATTGAGTATGTAATTACAGTAAAGCCAAAATGAAACACATATCTCATCCGTGTAAATTATTCGGTGTTAAAAATTCAAGTAACTTAAAATTTAAAAATAGGGACCCATCATAATTCCACTGTTGGAACATGGGTCTGGGTATAGAGCTAAATAAGTAATGGACAGGGATTTACCATAAATTGTTGTCTATCACCGTTACACAAAAGGGTAATGTCCCGAATGGCGGCATTTGTGTTGCCATTGTAGATCGATTTGTTTTTCCTTAATAATAAGGTAAATAGCGTAACAACAAACTTGATGTTTGTTAAATATGTTAAAGTGATTCCGATGTAATCTATGTAATGCAATTCTAAGATTAGATTAATCACTTTACAAACACTTTGAAACCATTTATTACTTAAAAATACTATGTTCACTAACAATTTGGACTATAATGAATATAAACTATTGTTTTTATTAAGATAATTATGTATGAAAATGTTTTGAGATTCACATAATAAAAACAGCATCCCACCATCAGTTATGTTAACAAAAATTATCAACCGGCAATTTACATATGAGAATCCTCAACTATTTCCGTTGTTTCTAAATGCTCTTCATTTATAATAAATTAAGAGGATTAGTAATAAAACAAAATCAGTGATAATTATTATTGGTCATAAGAATAATCCCAAAGTAAAGTAAAAACTGCTGGATCGATTTCATAACGGCAGCATTACTCGAGTTGTCACAAGGGTGACTGTAGTTCGAGAAATCCTGGGTTCAAACCCCGTGTCGGGCACTATCGGTTTTTATAATTTAGAATTGTTAGGTTTGGCTCGGGGTCTGGACTTGGCCTCAGTGTATGGCAAATGGCCCATCACCTATTCAATGGGACGTAAACGATAAGCGTAGCTGGTATAACGTGGGAAAGTGTACTATACAATACACTCCTCTGCGTAACCTTTCGAGGATTACAAGTGTGATATGTATTACGATAGATTTCCTTAGGATATTTTAATTGTAAGTTTTATTTCTTTAACACTCGGCCATTATCTGAAAAAAATATTGCGGTAACTTTATTTAAAATACGACTACCTTGTCGGTCAAGTAGCCGTGATGTTACGTTACGTTATTCAGATTTCAGACGATTATTGAGGTATTAATTTATAATAGTGTCTAGTATACATATGACATAGACAAAAAGTAGGAATGGGGTATTTTTGCAGCGATATTGCAACATTTATGTTTTATACTCGGATTACTGATTATTCACGCAAAGAAACAGTGTCAGAAGGATAAGCACGCGTTAAATGCAGTCATTTTAGTTAGGAATCTTATTCGTGTTGGTGTGAAAATTGAATTATTTTGTATAAGGATAAACAGCGGCTTAACAGCACAGTAAAACAGTTGGGGCATCTAACAGATCAGCGAGGTGTGAAAAGAAGTTTCCGGTATTAGCCATTTGCGTTTCATGTACATGTAAGTATTGAATTTTTTAGTATGTAATGTGAAGGCATTCTATTACCTTTTCGCTCCTAAAGCTTACACCTGGCAGTATTTCTTGGAGAGCCTTGCATGTTATTTGTTTATTAGCAATCGATTACGTTAGATATTGAACAGTTGATAGTGTAGTTACAATTGCGTTATGGAAATGAAACTATTAACCAAGGCTCGGAACCGGTTTAAAAATACCGGTTAATTTCGGTTAAATACCGGTAAAATATATCGTTCTTCATTTACCGGTTAAACAGGTGAACGGTTTATAATTAACCCAAACGATAAAGGTTACCGGTTACAGTAGTACGAACGGTTTTGTCACCTAAATTAACCGGTTAATTCCATAATATGTCCTTAATAAACTTGAGTGAATCGGGTAAATTCATGTTTTGACATGTCTTAACATTTTGTGAGTGAGCGCTTCGTCCAGAGCAGGGCGAAAACTCGGTAGAATATGAATAAAGTTGATTTTAACCGATTAATTATTACTACCGAAACCTAAATACGTGAAAAACCGGTATTTCGCATAAACCGGTAAACCGGTTAGGTACAACCTTTAATCGATAATCAT
Organism: Microceris miodesmiata; assembly: GCA_018245735.1. Lineage (NCBI taxonomy): Eukaryota > Metazoa > Arthropoda > Insecta > Lepidoptera > Hesperiidae > Microceris > Microceris miodesmiata. The sequence goes on from DWEC01000812.1 coordinate 6,034, forward strand.
TTAGGTTTGGGGTCAATGACCGAAACCGGTTTAGAAATAAAACCGGTTTCCGAGCCTTGGTTTTTGGGCACTGCGGTATGGATGACGAGAAGACTCCACGTAGTTTACCAAATGCTGCCCAGCCCAGAATCCTACTCATGACCTCCCTCTCAAAATTGTTTCTACTTAACTGCAATATCTGCCCGAGGTATATGTACTCCGAAACAATTTCAAGAGGGTGGCCATTTACGACATCAGGTCTCGGTTCGACGTTTGTACTGATCATGATTTTGGTTTTTTCCAAATTCATACCGAGACCTATTTGTCGTGAGGCCAATGCTAGGCTGTCCAGCATTTGTTGCAGCTGATCCAGCGACTCCGCCAGTAAGACAACGTCGTCTGCGATGCGATCGACAATCGTAAGTGTGAGATGTAGTCGCCATTTATGTTTATGCCCATACCTTCCCAGTCCAGCGTCTTAAACATATCCTCTAACGTGCATGAGAACAGTTTCGGCGATATAACATCGCCCTGTCTCACTTCTCGGCGCAATTGGATGGGTTTAGACTGCTGGTCCTGTACTTGGACACACATAGTGGCAACGTCGTAAAGACACCTCAGCACTTCGATGTAGCGACAGTCTACTTGGCATCGCTGTAATGATTCCAGAACAGCCCAGGTCTCTACGGAGTCAAAGGCCTTCTCATAGTCCACAAAAGCCAAACACAGGGGCCGACTATACTCTTCTGACTTTTGTATAATCTGTCTCACTGTGTGGATGTGGTCTATGGTGCCATATCCTGCACGAAACCCGGCCTATTCCGGTGGCTGAAACTCGTCGAGTCTTCTAGCGAGACGATTCATGATGACCCTAGAGAACAGCTTATAGACGTCGCTCAGATACCCTATGCCACCCTGGTCGCCTTCGCGGTAGTACAAAAGGTGGCCTGAGTCTAGGGTGATGGTGTCCACCCCCTCTCTACGGACTTCACACAGCCCCAGAACATGCCACCTAATGTTCTCCAGCTCTACTTCTAACTGCGCTAGACGTTGGTCAAGCCTCAGAGTACGTCCATTATACATAGCCAGGGTCAGATTTTTGTGGTAGCCGATCGTAGCCCGGTGATTCTTAGCATCCCCTACCCTGCCGTTACCGTGGCCGCTACCGTAACCAGGAATAGCAGGGCGGCCGGGGACTGGGGGCCTTTTTTGTTTGTGTCTATCCATTGGAGGGATTATGCCCATAATCTCAGCACAGCTTTTCGCACTGCCGACGCTGTCCGTCGGCGGCCAGGGCATTTAGCCGTGCCTATTTAGGCTGCGCTATACCCCAATCAGCCGGTCGCCAGAGCCTCGTCTGTTATAGCAGGGTGCACCACGTGCAGGTGAGGTCGGCTTGGGCTCCTGAGATGGTGATTGGAACCCCTTACACCCACAAATTAGCATAATACTAGAACTTGAGCTTGGCTATAGTTGAAAGTTCAAGTCTCATCAAAGGTAGTTCTCCTGACTCCAAAAACAAAGCTAATTTATTAAATCGTGAGGTTATGAAACAGTTGCGTGTTCAAGTACAAATTAGTGCCACAATATAGTAACATTGAATAAATATAGTATTTACGCTCACGTTCTAGGTCTATTTTAAATTAATACTCGATACGGTGACTACGTTGGACCTTAGAAAGGCAAGGAAGGCTTCAGAACTGATCTGACCAGAGATCGTAATAAAAATAATAAATATGGTAGCTTATGAAAAAACAATTTTATTGGCTTAGACAAGAAAAACTAGTGTTTCTTAGTTTAGACAATAAAAAAATAGTTTTAATTACGTTAGACAAGACAACCACTGTTAATTGGTCTAAGTATCAATGAAAGGCTGTGATTTCAATCCACCCTCGTCGAGATGCAACTCTATTTTCGTATCCATTTGCAGAAATGTTTCCAGCAGTCGTGTAACATATACTGACACGCTGAATATGGATGGATTGGCGCAGATACGGTTTAGTTGCAAACTACTCTTTCAGCAGTTCTTTAGCCGTTTGTTTGCCTCCGATGGGATACAACCATAACAAGCAGCACTTTAACGTGCGCACCGTAAGAAAGAAACACAAACATTACGATAAAGTTTATCGGCTCAATTACCTAGTTCTACAGGATACAATAGGGAGCACCCCTTAAAGCAAAAAAGCAGTAAAACATTCGCTCTTTGGTGCGGCAAAAAAAAGTTTCGTCTGTTGGAATCCAAATAAAAAATGGAGAACTTTTGTTTGCGTGAGGTGACGACTGCGTTGCGTGTCGCGATAGAAAATATTGACTAAGTATAAAATGTATGGCGTTTTATGTTCATAGGCACAATCAATAAAACAATAGCGTGCCAACGGTATTGTTAATGCCAGCAATAATAATAAATAGTGGCGCATCAGAACAGACTGGGCAATCTTAAGAGACAATCAATGTCAATGGTATCTCAAGATCTTATAAACATTTTCAAGCTTTGATTTTTCAATATTTGTAAGAGATCCTGATTTTAATGCAGAGAATATAATTAAATAATCGATGTTTAAATAATGTCAGAAATCAGTAAATCACAGTATTAGAAAAACTGTTAATCAATAGGCTATTTTACACTACACAAGCTAATATAAAATTGTATGTTTATAATAGATTCCTTAAAAAATAAGCGAAAAGCGATATACAGTCATAATATTTGAACTTCTGACTATGTACGGCATAAAAAGACACGAAGAAACTACCTATGTACACGTCATATCCTATGACATCCTGATTTCTTAGCAACAAAAATGTTCTCTAATATATCTTCGTTTACATATTCTCCATTTTATTAAGGTGACAAAAGTTTTGAAGTTCATTCAGCAAATTACCGAAGATTTTCGAAAAGTTCCGAAAATTCCATCATCGATAACAAAATGTCGGAATTTGCTTAAATCTATTGTAAAACTTTAAAGTCCAAAAGTCACTTCGTCCTACTAAAGTTTTGTCCAAGTAGTCCATGTCGAGTTTACAGATGAAGGAGAACGCACTTTAGTTCCGCGGCTTACGGTTCAAAATGTGTTGACAGCTTAAAATTGGAAATATGCTAACAGTCGCTGAACAAATCAAATATCTATTGGAAGTTTCAACTTCGTTCAATAAATAAAATTCAATATAGGCAGTGTGAAGTAAAGGGGATGAATGGTCAAGGGAATTTGAGTCTTTTGCAGTTCGAGGGAAGACTGAATTTATTCATAATTGGAAACCTTTCACGGCTGTCCTGTGACTAAATACAATCTATTAATATTTGATAAGTCATGTTTAGAAACTTTTGTATCACTAGTGGTTATTTGTCAATAGTGTACAGTAATTTTACTGTACGGTAAGCAATAATAGTTCTGAGGTTATATTTCAATCTTCCACATCAGGGGTTCAAATCTAGGTACGTCCCTCTTTCTTTATAAAATATGTGCATTATCTAAATTACTTATCACGTTTAAGGAAAATATCGCGGGGAAATCTAAAGGTGTCATAATCCTCTATAACGTTGTGGAAAGCCTATGAAATTTGCCAACCGGCATTTGGCGAGTCTAGCAAATTATGATTAATCCTTCTAAAGAAACTTGATGATGATGTTTTCAATGTACAAGCTCTCGATTCTTTCAACTCTTCAGTTCATTCGCAATTGAACATATCAGCGTATCTGAGCTAAGAGGGTTTACGTTCGACCCCAAGGGTTGCTTTGAAAAACGCAAAAATCCCACCCATCAAATTGTAATCGTACTTAAGCGTCTTAAGTCCTCGAAATAAAAAGCCCCTCTGTGTCTCATCGTTATTTGGTGCTCAAGTTAAGTTTTCGACATAAAGCCCACGTGCTAAAGAAGTATTAAGTGATCTCTTTTTGTTGACAAATAACCAAAAGCCTTCGTCGATACCACGGTTTTGGAAATATATATATCTAGATTAATATGCCTAGTAGTGTAATGGCTAGCGAACCTGATTGATGGTCGCAGGTTGTGTGTTAAATTCTCAGCCAGGACAAATATTTTGAGTGACTAAGCCACTTACTTTTACTTTTCTGTTTAAATCAATAGTGATAAGCCGATAGTCTTACGATATAACGAGCGTAATTCTCAAAGTAAACTACACATCTGATGACGTTATCCAGTTAACATGTAATTTTATTAATGCTTTGTAATAGAAAAAAGGAATCGCATGTAAGAAACAAAATGCGTTTGTGTAATAATTTAATAATAAAGTGTATATTTGTAGTGAAAACGAGTTAATTATCGTATAAAAGTCCAACTTGGCGTATAAATATACCATTCCATTTTATTAAAATTCATTCGGTCACTGTATTCCGATTGCATTTTGATGTCAGTCGGCTAAAAAAAGGAATGTTTAATTTAAATTTGGATATGGAGTCGTTTTTGTTCACACAGCACTTTTTGTTACTTGTGGTTTTGTTATAGGGTTTCATTTTTAAAATTGGCATTATTTTTCATTTTTCAAGTACCTTTAATGAATGACTATTATGAGTGGTAAAGAAATATATTTACTAAAGTAAATTTTAGGACTTAGGAGTTCAATGGTCCACACCGGTCTATAATGGTGTATAATGATGAAAACATACTACAACATTATTAAGTTAAGTAAACACAGAATAAAATGCAGATAGTTACTATTAATAATAATAATGTCATAGATTTAAATAAAACTATATTCTCCTTCTCTACTCTTCGGTTTGCTCGTAATCTCCAGCCATATCCTATCTGTCTATATGTGTGTTATTATCACTTTATTATAGTATCATTTGCACCTACCCTTTTGCCATTTGTTGTTTGATTCTTATTTCTTTCAACAATAACGGTGACTGGAAGAGATCGCTAGTTAGCGGTAAGGCTACCTATTGTTCAACCTTCTATTAAGTTTTTTCTGTATTTATTCGTTTATTTATTTTTGTTTATCATATTTGCGTGTACAATAAGGAATACTACTACTATTATTTTGACTATCGATTCATTAAATGTTTGGAGCTCAATAGGTCCTTGGGTATTTAGGTTGTCCATATACTTGGGTCATTACATATCGCATCATTGATTCTCATCCGTCTCATTGTTCGTTAGTCACCCACCTTATTATCACCCTTACTATTATCATTGATTATTAATTTTATTAGTGATCTTGATTATTAATTTTATTAGTAATCCATCTGAATATCAATTGTTACCCACCTCATTTATGAATTGGTTATCTACCCCACTATTAATTTGTCTGTTTGTAATTTCAATAATCATACATCCGATTTTAACGAGCCATCATTTTTTTTACTTTATCAAGCATCTAATTACTCATCTCGTTATCATCTCATTATGAATTTTTCACCCGTTTCATTGTTACCTGATTACTGTTAATAACTAGTCATAGTGGTGTTCAAACCTCTAGACTGTCGCATTTGAACTAAACCCAATGTGTCCTATACTGCTGGTCTATAAATAAATATAAAGCCACACAAATATTTTTAACAAATCAAACAACGAATCATGCTATGAACAGATGACTTCATATGTCCATAAAATATTCCAATTAAACTGTTATTATTTATTATAAGAAAAACATTTATTCCAAAAAAAACCATACAATTACAAAAAACACTTGTTGTCGTGCCTGTTATCTTCGAAGGGGTAGGCAGAGTAGTGTGGTACACTCCCATATAACATCAGTCACTTTTTATGTCTTATGGCGTAAGTGGTGAGTCAATTGCCATACACCGGGCACAGAATAAAATAAAATAGAATAAAACATTCAAATAAGATTCAAGGGTGTTCTATGTATAAAATAAGATGCTTGAAAAATACAACAGCCTGACGCTCGAATAAAACTTAGTGTTATAGGAACCTTTTAATATTAAAAATATGCTCAGTTGTCTTCTGTCGGCTTACACTGTCGCGACGTGCGGCGGAAGTTGCAATAGTGTCCCTCCCTCCGACACGTTGAAATAGAATATAATTAACTTTTTATTAATTGAGAGTGTGAATATTAAATTTCACTTAATTAACTTTCAAATAGATAAAATTTTGTACGATTTTTCATACATTTTATACGATCTATGGTCAGTTCGTCTTCTCCTACGCATTGTAGTGCAAATTATTGTAATAGACGGCACGACGACACAATAAATTACCTACTCGGAATTATTTTCAGTAAATGTTACCGTCAATTTTACGTAGAAAATTGTACAAAATAACTCCTGGACTCGCTACAATGTAACGAAAAACTATTTGAAATGTAATGAACTCCACGCAACTGCCCGGAAGAAATGAGTTTTGAATAACACGTCCGTTACTATAGTTACCACGAACGCCACCTGGTGAAAGCGGTCCGAAGTTCCGACTCCCAAAAAAATACCGAATATTAATTAAAAAAAATATTTTATATTGTATCCAATTGTAAATCTTAACTTATATTGTATCCAATTATATTGTATTCAATTGTAAATCTTATATTGTAGTTCGTAACATACTTTAATCTTTTATACATTTTTAATTACTAAACTCATACATAACATTACAATAAATTTTATTAGAAAAATCAAGCTAAATATTCTTATAATTAGCCTTGACGACTTTTAATGTAGCTCTAGAACTGTCATGTCGGCTTATGTGTGATACGGCTTGTGGTGGGTGGAATAGGCAGGCGTGTGTCAACGCGTCATCACTTAAACGTTGTTGAGTGGAAAAACAGGAAAATAAAACACATGACACGAACAATTTAATAAGATGCGATTTTACACACGCTTTTTACTTTTTATTATGTTACTTCTGGAATATATGGTTTTTCATCAGCCAGTATCTTTGACTAGAGTTTTATGCCAATTTTGACTACAGGTATTGTTAATCGAAAGAAAAATTTGATAAACTGTGTTTATGAAAATCGCATAATATTTTTCACCCGCTTTGAGTTGTCACTTTGAATAGTAATATTTAAGTAGGAAGTTTATTACCTGTGAACATGGTTGGAAGTAAACGTAAGAGAAATCGTTAATATATTGTAAAGTTGCTGTATGATAAGTGGCAAAACCACCTCAGGGACGCTTATGTCCAACAGTGAACTTAAAGAGGTTGATGACAATGATAAAGATGAAATATGTATAAGGCTTATCTCCAACAGTGGAGATAAATGGTTCATTATGATGAAATATAATAGGTATGTGGTCGAGTTTTTACAATATTAATAAAGCTGGAGACGTTAGTACGTAAATGTTTAGTAATATTTCGGGAGAGTCACGAGCTATGAGGGATGACAAAAAGACGTGGAAGCCAGGTGTTACGTTACCATAATGTATTCCCATTTCGTGAGTGATCCGCGCCATCCATCATCACGGGAAACCAATCATGATGTTGGATGGTCTTCTCAGCTACTATTGTGGGTTATTTCTGTTATCTATGTTTTATATTTCGCTATTGTAAGCCAACCTGCAATCTTCTAGCGTGTCTGACTTTCAAAGTATACTTTAAATCATAATGAAATTTGTGCTACAGAGTATTATCGTTTTAATGGTGGTAATGTCTCATCTTTATTCAAAACATATATTATATATATTTTAATATATAATATTTTCTATGAAGACGTCGAATAAAATGTGTTATGTGATATAAAAAGTGGCATGTAATTATTAGTCTCTTTCAACATTTCCTCGTGTTGCATAATCGCGTGTCATTTTTTCCATTGTCGGAGTATCGCGTCGTCTGCTTACGTCACTTTAAAAGTTTAAGTAGTATCATTTATGTAACAATAGCGAATTGAATAAAAAAAGTAAGAGTTCAGTTGCCACCTATATACATATGAAGGTATATATGTATACTATATGTTATCAGCATCATCATACGCTTCTATGTATTCCTCCCCGTTACGGCAAGTGTTGTTCAAATTTAAAACACACATGATTTCGTGATATAAGAGGTTTGGAGCTGAGCACTCTGGTGTGAGGAGCTAAGCTACGAGTATTATTGCGGTTGTTGATGATAAGTAGTGATATGTTATAGGTACATGGTGTAAATACACATGTTATGTATATACTTGCATAGTAATTGTTACAAAACTTAAAGGTCATAGAACCTTTTGTTTAGGGCTCATCTCTGAAGGCTTTACCGCATCTCTTAGAAATAAAAGATGTGGTAAGCTAAGCAGTTTAACTTGCTTTGTTGAGTTTCTGTCTGAACCCCGTGGCAGGCAGATATATATACATACGTATTAAATCTCTATTGTTGCCATAATAATAATAATTTATTACGTCAAATATGATGGTTACAAAGATATTATCAATTTCAAAGTACAAACACATTTAGCAGATATCCGCATACAATATCGGCCAATTACAACATTAAAGTAAATATAATATTTAAAGGCGTCAATAGCACCATGTTGTTAACAAAGTGTATGGTATGCTTTTGGTTTTGTTGGTGACTGTAGATGTGGGTAACCGTTCACCATCACCTGGATAATATGAAGACAGGTACCAGAGTGAACCTTTATAAATTCTGTGAGCAATTGTGACTATAGTGCTTTCAATTGACTAATCTGTTGGTTTTTTTCTTTAGCTTCAGTAACTGCTGAGCCGGAAGTCTTGGGTTCGATTTTCGTCCAGTACAAAAATTCTATGAGCACGAATATACGAGTATTTTCTATGTCTGGGTGTAAAATTGTTTATACACAAAGTTGTACTTAGAATTATATATATACATACATGTGATTTTAACAATGTCCTGGTTACTTCTTCTATAACATTATTCTAATATTATAATATTGTTCTATTATAATTCTTCTATATTATTTCTAGTTAATAAAATAAAATAAGCCTTTCTTGCTGTTCTCAATGTTATATTGAATATTATTCTATTTATATAACATTTTAACGATTTATGTTGTTATCATTTCCTTTATTATTGACGACCTATATATTTTCAATCAACAGATTGTCCTTCGACAAACGCTTCCTCTTAAGATTTCTGTTTAAAAAATTGGTGGTGAATATTGTTAATATCATCTAAATATTGCATTAGTTTTACAAGATATTAAAGATTTTTACAGTCCACACTTTGTTATATTCCAGTATGTTACAGCCCTTTATCATACTGAATAATATAAAATATTATT
>DWEC01000813.1:0-15151 GCA_018245735.1 Microceris miodesmiata
GAAAATATTTAATAATAGTGTTTATTAGTAGTTATTCTGTATACATATATGTACATAACACTGGAAAATAAAGTATCTAACATTTCTGTCTCATCTCGAGATGAAAACAGGTAAAAAGCTCATTTGCAACGTCATCCAAGTGCGAGTAGGCAGACTTAATATACCTTAGAAAGTATTATTATGGATTACGGACACAGCTATAAGGTATACAGGGATTACGGACACAGCTTTATGGTATACAGGTTTCCCGATATGTTACTTTGCGTTGTAACAGGTGATATTTTTTTATATGTACTATTTGGAATATTCCAAGAAGCATTTTATGATTCGAACTCTTGACAAGGACCTCAAGTTTAAATACAGACCATTTTACTAACTGCTATACGATTTTTATTATACCAAATGTTGCCATTTTTTTCGATTACATTGGCGCCATTTAGAACGTCTAGGGATGTTGGTATTGTAGCGTCGCGCGGCACACCCTCCCGCTTCACATAAATATTTTTCCTAAGTGCTGGTCCGACTTACCTAAGATCGTATTAATTATATTCTGTTTGCTACTTTACTCCAGCGTTTTTGAAAATATTATAATGTGAATAATATTTTTATGTTGTGGCATACGTATATATTTATATTATACTTATATATCCTGTTTATATTATAATGGGCATGTTTTTCAGGAGCAGAGCATCCAAGATCCGTCTTAATCGCCGATTTCGCCGATTCCTTGTTTATGGCGTCGGAGAAGGACCGTGAGTATAATCATCAATTCATTATTTTGAATAGTGTCTTTAACAGTTTAATGCCGTGGTTAAATGTGTCGATATAGTTCCAGTTTCATAAACGAAAATAATTTAATACTATCACACACAATGCAGCATTGGGTATGGGTTTTCTAGAATAAAGCGGCTATAACGTGAATACATACATACTGGCTGTATTCATTAGCTATTGTTCCACACTTAAATATCTGCGGTTATGTTACAAGTAACTTAATCTTTAGGTGAAAAATGTTCGTATAAAATTGTTACAGTGTATACGAAAATGTTGCTGAGCGTAACCGTAGGCCCCGAGGCCCGCGACGGCAAGTAGAATTGCGGGGCAGTCATATTATGGCATGTCTAGACGAGGTATATAATTGAATTTTAATTATTTAGTTACATACAACTCGGTATCGCTACTCAATACAATCACTGTTATTCTTTTGATTTCATGGAGAAATTTCGTATAGACACTCTTATGAATGATTAACGAATGTTGAAGTGAGGTAAAAAAGAAATTAGAGATGCTGGTGATCTGAAAGGGAACCACAAGAGGATGAGAAATATTTTGAATGGTACTGCTATATTGAATTAATATTTTACAGTTAACTGTCAAATTGACCGCCATACACAACCAATTGAGTGACCTGAAGGCACTTTTGACTCAAATGAAGCAGCAGCAGGCAGAAATGTATGGAACTGGATAGAAGATGGTTATGAGGTATTGACACTATTATCAGTTAATATTAATTTCATAACTAATTAGTAGTAACAACTTAACCCTAGTTATATTGTCCGTGGCATATTAGTTTTCAGTGATGAAAGCAGTATTTATTAACAATAAGATTATCTTCAGCTTGTTTTAATCCACTGCTGGCCATAGGCGTCTCCAAGCCCTGATTTTAGCTGGGCATTTCATAAATCATATTAATTCAGAAGAAACTGAAATAAAAATAATTATACTATGTTAACCCGGCTTTACATCTAGTACTTCTAGGCCCTACATCTAGTACTTTTTACTCCCACTTGGGACAAATATTTCTATGATTCACCATAATCAACTTTATCAGTGCTTGGATATAGAAAGAATAGATGTAGTAAATTGTAATGTAAATAAATAACAATGAAAATGTAAATGAACCATTATTCCCTCATATTATTGATAAATAGAATTAATACATAAAAACTTTATTATCAATTTAAACTGTTTGAGTGTGGAACAAATTTTGTGAGCATATGCCAAATATGTGGACGAGTTTGGGTTATATATAAAAAAAATGATAGTTGGTAACTAATTAGATCACAAAAATGGTTTGAAAAGAAAACAAACACATAAAAAGTAGGTTTTAACAAATTTATTAATCTCGATTTCTTTTTTTGAAAATAGCAAGAAAATTGTAATTCTAAAATTTTGTTTGCAATTATGGTTTGCTGCACACAGCGTGTGTAGCCGTCTTTTACAATAGGGAAAATTGGATTTGATCTCCTTACTCTTCCGTCCTGTCATTACTGCATTCTACACATCACGGTCGATTTCATCCCTGGTAGCTTTTCAAGTGCTAATTTGTTGCTTGGAGTAGGTTCTATAACTGTTCTATATGCATTATTTATGCACCCCAACCATTCCTTTTCTATTTTATTAATAATATCCAACATGAATTCTTAATGAATTTTTCGAAAATACTTTAACTGAATAAATAAATGAGGATTGTAAAATAAATGAACAAATTCCTTAAAAAAAACCTGAATAACTTTACTATATTTTTACTTGTAAACATAAATCATATTATGCTTCGCTAGTGCAACCAGTTGAAATTGACTGACCATCAGCTGAAACCAATCTGATAAAAAAAATAGGAGCACAGTCAATCTCTTTGCAATTTAACATCAAACAAGAGAAGCGCTGTCGCGCTTACCGCAATTTTGACATATAACCCGAGAAGCGCTATCACTCTCCTCCACACTCAAATGGTTAAATTAAAAGGAATCTTTTTAACATGTAATATCATGTGTATAATCCCCGAAGGGGTAGGTAGTGGAGGTAAGTATTCTCGTACATTTCAACAGTTATGTGTATGTCCCATAGGCTGTGTGCTTATTGCTATACACCATGGATAGATTCTGACTTTAAGTCATAACTAGCAATTCTAAATTAGAAATATCCATTAGTACCCAACCCAGGATTTGAAACCAGGACCTCTTGATCGGCAGTCGCGCTTGCATCCACTCAGCCAATGAGGCAGGCAATATTTTTAATGTGAATAAAAATTCTTTTTTAGGACAATGAGAAGAAGGCGTCACCACCGTGTCTGCAACTGTTATACATTCAATGTCTGCAACAGAATGTTAATTGTATCCATTTGACTACTCAGTCTCAGACCTAGGTTATCTGTGTGCTTGTGTAGATGTAGTTAACGACATCTGTTCCTTTCTGATGCAGTTCATGATTTCCAGTAACAGTCCAAAGGCGTCATTCACAAACAGGACTGTCGCAATGTGCTGAAGGACAGAGTTAGTGATCAGTAGGATGCAGTATTTATTTATTTGCTTCATGTATATAAGATTACATATTAGGAGCCAGTGTCAGACTTTCCCAACATATCCAGGTTTCTTTCAGTTTACATTATTAAATAAAGAAATTCAGTCATATAACTCGGCTGATGGTCTCACATCAGATTATTGTGGCTTACATAAACTTAACAACCCTGTTGTGTTACACCTAACTTTTGCAAGAGGACTGGCATTGTAAACCAAAGATATTTTCATCTGAATAACCCAGGCAATAGGCCTGGGTTATTCAGATTAAATTGTAATAGTTATATAATCATTAAATTACACCAGTATTTTCATATACCTAATTGTTGATTTTCAAATGAGCTAAATATTATGATCATGAATCAACATCCTTTTATATATGTATTACTATTCAAATATCTAGATTAGTGCTTAGTGTTTTAGGGAACACCATAAATGCTCATTTATATACCTACTCAAGATAATCAAACAACACAATACAAGTAGTAAAAGTAGTGTTTTAATATTCATTTGTCAATGTTCATTTATTTTAAGCATGATAGTCAAGACATTTTAGTAAACTGCTCGTTTTAAGAGAAACCATGTCAAAATACTTTGTAATGTGTTTAGTAAATTATTATGTATTAAGTGTAATTTATCTAACATTAAATAAATTCTCCAACTATGCTATTAATAGACTTTTTATTCATTAATAAGATCCGATTTGAATATCAATCAATAGTTGTGATTCCAATTACAACAACATTTTAAATCTAGATTTAGCTGTGAATTTGATTTTCTTTTTTTAACATATTGCTTGTAGGCACCTGAATTGAACGTTATAGTACTCAAACAAACTTGCTATATGCTATGTTTTTGTACTGCCTACATAACTAAATACTATTTTTTACTTGAACTTTACTTGATATATACTTAATAATAATATACTTCGCTAACGTTGGCAATTATTGGAATTTTTTCAAGTTTTTTGAAATATTTTGGATATTTACGAAGATGAATACATGAATGGTTGTGATATAAACAATAATTTGATTGTTAACAAAATCGGTAATCTCTGAAAGTTTATACGAATCTCTACAAAGTTTGGACGTAACATTGTGACGTATTTTATTAGCGTTCATACAAAAAAAAAAATTTTCATCATCAACGGCCTATATCAGTCCCCTGCCGTAAAAAGGCCTTCCCCAATGGAGGCCATTGCGCCCTGTCTTCGGCTATCAAAAAATATTCAAAAAGAACATACGTATGTGAAAAAAATCTGTTAGAAAGCAGCGCCATATTCTGTACAAAAAATATTTAAGTGTTTCATCGCCTTGGTATGGAAATTATAGTAATATTGCAAATCTAACATATTTTTCGTTAACACTATGTATTAAATCAAATAGTGACAAGATCTCTACATGATAATTTACGCAGTTCAGGGAAAGACGTAACTTGGTTCGAGGATAAATTACTAACTTAAAAGTAATTTTTATCGTTATCAATATTAGGCACTTTTCTCATCTCATTTTTTCATATATACCTATATAGTTCATAGTTTACATTGATGTAAACACTCAAAAACAATGATTTGTAGTCAAACAGTAGCAAAGATTAGGTATGTATTTAAAGAGGAACTAAACATAAATAAAGCTTAGTAATATTTTGCTGTAAATTGCTCAGTATTACATCCATTAGCAATACGGTGACATACCTCATCGGCATACATAGGTACCTGCATATTTGGAGACCGTACATGCCCTATCAATTTTCCTAATATCTGTAACTACACTTATGTGGGTCGACAAGTCAATCATAGCACGTAGTTATTTTTTATATTTGAAGTTTGATAGCGTTGGGGCGGGGAAAGAATACATCCTCCTAGCTCATACCAGGATATCAGTGTGTAGTTAAAGGCGACTAAATCCGGATCTGGCTGGTCGCAGCGTAGACAGTGCGAGAGGCCTTGCTCTGCGATCCTAACCCGCATGACAGCGTGGGGATTATAGGAATGATCCCTCTAAGGGAGGCCTATTTAATAGACTTAGAATGGTAGATCATGGTCAGAAATAGGGCAGCTTTCGTACTAGGACACCTATTCCCTGTGATCAATGGGAAGAGTAAGATGGGGCTTCGCTCGGAAATCCGTCTATACTTAGCCTGTGTCAGACCCATCATGACTTATGCCAGTATCACCTTTGCACACGTAAAATCAGTTAGCACCCTCCAAGTCTTACAAAACCGTTTCATGCGCAGAGCAACCGGGGCACCTTGGTACCTGCGTAATGTAGACCTCCATAGGGACGTTCATTTGGATACAATAGCTCAGTTCTTGAAGAAGCAAGCCGTGAGCTACTTCGACAAGACTAACGTCCGCCTAAATAAACTCATTAGGAACACTGTCTCGTATCCCCGCCGTAGCTACACAACCATCACATATACACGCAACGTCCCCGCCGGCGAGGACGATGACTTCGCGCTCCACGCGGAGGACGTGCGCAGCCCCGCCCGCACGTTCGACCGTCGCAGTAACGTCATCCTTCGATAAGCACACACCGTGTCGACCCGTGCCTAGGTTCGACACTTACAGGAGACGCCCACGGATCGGTCGCACAGCCCCTCCTCCCGCTGTTGCTGGGCAAAGCTGGAGATCCAGCCCGTGTTGGGCCTCACTCCTACCCCTCCTCTCTTTAATGCAGACGGAGCCACTGGGATTCGCCACTAAATCCCGTTGAAGCTGTAGAGGCATCTAGGATCAACAGCGTAAGACACTTAGGAAAAAAAATTAAACGATAGTTCAATTTAACGTAAAATACATCTTCGGTGAAACGGTCATTCCAAAAATTCCTATCGAGGCTATGGAGGCACTACAATTTGTATTCGATTTTTAAAATCCTGAGTTTTTTTTCCGACAACTTGTCGTAGCGAAAATTCAGTGTTTATCGACTCGCTTCATCGTGAACGAATAGAACGATAATAATCGATTGCTCAGGGAAGAAATTACACCCTACTGATATCGATTAATAACAGAATTGAACATCGATTTTTATTTTTTATACTGGCAGTAACGAAGATTCGCTGTTTATCGAATCCAACTCCTGTTACTCATAACAGATAGAGCGATAAACGATTATTCGGTTACGAATCCATTATAATAATCGATCCATTATAATTCCACTGTTGGAATATGGGTATTCTCTCATATCGAGAGGATTAAAGCCATAGTCTGCCACGCTGGCCAAGTGCGGGTTGGTAGACTTCACACACCTAAGAATTTTTTTTATTTCATAAATTCTAAGCTGTGTAGGTTTCCTTACGATGTTTTCCTTCGCCGTTATCAAGTAATATTTAAATTTAAAGCGCACATTTGTAAAGAGGTGCGCGCCATGGATGTGAACCCAATACCCCTGGAGTGAGGGGCTGAATTCTTAACCACCAGGATATAACTGCTATGCACGAGTCCATTAACAAAAACATATAATTACACTTACACGTGTAATTAAATAATGAACAACAAAAAGATGTCCATATTATTGTTTTTGATCCTTATTTGCATATGAACTCGTTAAACAATAATCCATACATTCCAAAATATTGAACCCACCCTGATCATGGTTTCCTATGTATTTAGTAAATTTACATATAGAAACATTGGACTACATAAAATAAATTAGTTTCATATAAGCACAAGTTCCTCGCTGGCGCGTTTGGTACCCTGTAAACTATTTTTTTCACTATTGATAAAGTTGAAACCATTAAAATCAATACTTACCTCCTTATCTCTTTCAAGGTATTATACTTGTGATGTCCTATTCTTTGAAAGTTTGTAATATTATCTAAACATTTAAATGTACGTACATAAGCTATATTTATAAAATGTCTCTATTGCAAAGGTTTATAATTTTTATAAATGGCTTATAGTAAGTACTCGCTCTTTTAACATCATGAAAATGTTTATTCCTAGGTGGCTTACGCCCTGTATAAATACACAGCGTGTTATTATATAAATAGGTCACCACGTCACGTGTATAACCATTATATATTATTTTATAAGCTCACCCTCGAAGCACATTTACTCGTACAATACAGATTAGCGCCCCTAAGAGATTATAATATCCACTTAACGCTAACATTTACCACAGTATATCAAAACTGTTTTGTTACATTAAAATTGTAATAACATTGAGAATAGACTTGACTACTCCGCAAAATTGTTAAGAAAATAGTCTAATTTCTCGCAGCTGTTTAAGATACGGTCATTTCGAACAGACGTTACAATGCTATTGTGTGATGACTTACCCATTTTTCATTATTACAAGTGTCTTAAATGGCACAGTAAGTCAGTGTAACCTTACGAATTAAAAATTTAGTTTCGCTCGTTCACTCGTTGTCGTCACTCACTCAGTATTTTAATATTTTCATAATCTGTAGCAGCGACAATTGGTCCAATATCCGTATCCGTTACTCTACGAGTTGCTGTGAGCGCTCATCGTATTATTACACTAAGGCTGCACTTTAGAATCGCATCTATGCGCATCCTTACGTCCAAATCTCCTTTTTTAAATAATTCACGAATTCGAGGTGCTCATTGTTAATCGTAACATCCGTCTTCAGCTTTTTTACATTGGGCAAAGTGAACCTGACGCATTTGATTTTTTTGTTGTTTAAGACAAGATTGTTTGCGCTAAACCAACTATGAATTCTTTGAAGAGCCTCATTAATGTTGTTGATCCCTTTGGTTTGTCTTTTTACTTTAAATATCAAAGATGTGTCGTCCGCAAACAACACAATGTTACATAAATTATGATATGTGTGCTTGTATAGTGACATGTGTGTGTTTGGATGTGTACGTGCGTGTGTGTAACCGCATGAAGTATGTTTTTATGTTAATAAAATATTGAAATTTTCACGGTCATTGAACAAACAGAAAAGAGATAGAAAAACCAAAAGAATTCAACTTACTTCCGTTCATGTTGCCACAACATGTATTAATAATAATAATAGTACACGTAACTGCTGAAATGTGGGCGTGCAGCTTACTCCTCTGCCTACCTCTTATGGGATTACAAGTGTGATGTTACGTTAATATGGTATTATAAATTTCCTAATTAAATCGTGTAATTCCTACCTACTGCACATCGGCAGTTTGATAAATTGTTTAATTGGATATCATTATCAATATAAATACTATCATTACTAGTCACGTTGACAACATGGTAGCGTGAAGTGTCAAAGGGTAGGCAATGACGACAAACGTACTTACCCATTTTGCTATTAAATTTCTCGTAAGTGTTTATATACATAATTATATATGTAGCGGCTTAACTCACGTAAGTTTTTCGCGATGGTCCGCCTAGCGTCGGACCTGTACGAGGCCCTTCAACATGAGCTGTCGCAGGTCGCAGCGAGGTCGCGGCGGACTCAGTCTCAGTGTCCCACCATGCTCCACGTCAGTACGATAGGTCTAGATGATGTATCGCAAGATAATATTGCGTTGCGTTGACATTTGCGTTATGTTCGCCGGGTTGTGCTACTTGGAGCTGTTTAAGATAAGTGTGAGTAGTATCCTCGAACGTCTCCAAACAGCCACCTGATGCCACAGCGAGCATCAAAAGAGCTCGTGTTACGATAATCAAACGACTCGTAAACTACGTGTATACATGTGAATATGTGTAGGTACTTGTAAAGTTATTTGTACACCCAGTCTCAGAACGAATACTTGTGCTGGTCACAAAAATATATGTTCCGGGTGGGTATTGAAGCCATTGAAGCCACTATCCAGACGCAACACTCAGGTACCCTAACCACCCTATCAAAGTCAAATAAATGAAGTATTCAAGCCAAGAGTGAACAGGCACTGTCCAGGGAAGCGTGCTACATCCTACAATACTTGTCGCTTGCCGTCAGCTGAGATGGTGGTCAAGAGCGAACCTGTTGCTGTTAAAAGCAAATGTTTATATATTCCTTATTGTTGTTCACCACTGCACTGGCACTCTTAATGCCTATTCGCATTTTCTACCAGTCAACCCAGGTGATGTTGCAAAGTGGTATACGTACACACACATGCACCACACGCACGCACCTTTAGCATTACTCACTGCCCTGCTCGACGGACCTCCCAAATTCATTAATAACACTTCAGATGTACGTAAAATGAAAAGTTTTGTACGTATACATTAATGATAGTTGCTCGGTGCCTTCTGATGGATTAGTCCACTGTAGCTTATCAACTGCTAATACTTTTATTGTCATCTATTTTTGAATTCATTATTGCCTACTCGTACGAGAATTCCTGTCGAAGTCATTCCGCTCGAATCGAGTCAGATTAAGTTAAATTTAATAAAAGTAGGTGCAGTGGGCGGCACTGACGCTTGTAGTGCACGGTGACGTAGCTGCGCGAGACGGCGTCGTTGCTGTGCACGAGGCACGCGTACGGCCCGTAGTCGCGCGCGCTCACGCGCTCGATGCTCAGGTACGAGCCGATGATGTCCTCCACGTCCTCCCTGCAACCACGACACACATTGTTCCCGCCGCCTGCTCTCTCTGCTACTAAATACTATTACGTATTAATACCCCGCTTTGTTAACAATAATAAAAGGCAAATTCATGTATGTAGAAAATTTGCACAATTATTTATTACTCATTGGCGCTATAAGAGCTAGAAGGATTTGACTGAAACTCAGTACATAAATAATGTGTGTGCCAAAATAACACAGACTGTAACTAACAATGAAATGAGCCGTGTGCTGGCGGAGCTGAGGTCTACCTCGTGCTACACGCGACTGCGCGCCGCCCAGCTCCTTGGATTAACGGTTACATACGATCTTCTTGAACAATTAAAAGAAACGTTATGAAGTCAAAGAATGACGAAAATAATTGTATGTATTTTAAAAAAATATGCTAACATTCGAAGTGGCGCCCGGCAAAGCGGGCCAAGGCTGTAAATAAACAAATAAAATAGTACGATTACACCCTATTACCAGGAAGGTGAACATGAAGGGCCAATGCTCTGCAAAACTTACTGTGCCTATATCATTTTGATATCGACACGTATATTAGTCTCTTGATCGGATCGATTTTTTTAAATTATAAGGTAATGTTTAAAAAAATCTACTGCCTCATACTGTTATCGGGAGTATGTCAGTTGTTCAGCACTTTATTAACTCCAATACAATAGTCACTAACTATATACAAGATTGAATACTTTTGCCATAGGAGAGTAGACAAAAAGGTTTGAGTGTTCGACATCATTACGGCGAGTCGCCGGGGTGGCTCGGATCAATCACGACAGACTAGTCTTGGAGGTGACTCATGTACTAAATTGAGGCCAAGGCTGTGATGAAAACGTGCAAATTAAAAAATTTGGTTTTTAAAATAAATAAATCTTGGCTTTATAACCACCTAACCGATTCTTGGATCCCATGAAACCGATTTTTTTTACGAAACAATCACGTTGAAGAACAAGATAAAAGATTACCAATTTTACCATAAAGATATACCATAGTTCATATCATAAAAGATATCTAATAGTACTTTTCAAAATTAAGTGACATCAGTACGCTTACATGTATATAGTGTAAATTATATGTAGGTACATATTAAAAGTGTCATAAGGTAGAACTCCGCAAGATTATTCGCAAAATTTTCCAAGTACATGTTTAACGGTCGGGCTATTAAGGGTTAAGAGGAGCTAATGATACAAAAACACTTACGTCCATAGATTACAAGAAAACTCGCAAAAAAAAGTAGTGGAGCGCGCAACATGGCATAGACACACTAGCTGAGCCGGCGAATTTAGTAGCGCTCAACAAACTATTGCTTTACCCACACATTTTAAATCCCTGATATTTGTTAAAATATTAATTTTAATGATATCCTACCTATAAAGGGCCATTAGGATCTACGTTACATACACATTACATATAATACATTACATACACGTAATATAGTATTGTTTAAAATAGCTTCGTAAGTTCGTATGCAAAGTAAGCGCACAAAGATGCGTTTTTTGCGACATCGTATTACAATTTTTTGAGACTCAGCTTTTCTCTACTATACGCATGTATTATATGTACGTGTAAACTTTCTTCTTAAACCAGTCTACCCGTTGACGAAAACTACATTAAAATCCGGTGCGTTATTTAAAAGATCTAAGCGTACCGACAGCGGCAGCGACTTCATTTTATACCGTGTGTAGATTAAGTAGTAACAAAGTACTACATTTATATACTCTAGTACTAAATTATTTATATTAGTAAAGTAATAAATTACAAACAACCAAGTACTGAATTTATTATAGTATACGAAGTACTGAAATAATATGCTAGATCTACTGATTTCGCTATTAAAAAACAGGGGTTGGTGATAGAAGGGTGATAATTAGGGGTTATATTGGTATTTTTAATATCATATCATAAAGATAAAAAAAATTGTCCAAAAAATAAAAATGTTTGGGATGCACCACCCTTATCACTTAAGGGTGCGAAAAATAGATTAAGACCTATTCTCAGATTTACCGAATAAAATTACATAAAATTCAATATAAAATTCCATAATAATCGATCAAGCCGTTTTGGGGGAGTACGGCAACTAACACTGTGACACGACAGTTTTATATATTACTCGTACATATAAAGTAGGGCTGTAGACTACAAGCTATTATTAGAACTTATTTTTTAAAAACAAGTCAAAGGACATTTATTGCTTTGTAAGTTTAGCAACTCAAAAGTCGCATAATTTACTTATATATTTACATTATGTGTTACAAAGGCGGGCAGTAATTCGTCCCCCGCCAAAAAAAACACTGCTCCGTTTTCCGAAACACATACTTAAAGTTACACTTAACTTGAAACAAGAGTAAGTGTATTTCAAGTGGAACATATAGCGGAGCGAGTTTTATTAGAAATACAGATGTCGTCACAAATGTCTTTATAGCGAAACGAGGAAACAAATTTCCCACGAAATGACGACCCGTGAAATTCCATGAAACCACTAGTTGCAGCTCCACATACAGCTTGGTGTTGTCAACTAACCGGGTAGTCTTGATCTCCGTCTGCGTGGACAGCAGCTCCCCCACCGTGCCGTTGGGCAGCACCCTCCACCAGCGCAGGTCGCTCCGCGCGTCCGCTAAATACGACCGCCCTGTTGCACGCACAATCAATTTAAGTTATGATTATTATGTAAGTAACATCACGCTTGTAATCACCAAAAGGATAGGTAGAGTGTATTATAGTACAGTCCTACGTTTCACCAGTCCACCAATAGGTGGTAAGCCTATTACCATACACCGAATACAGATTCAGACTCCGAATCACTACTAGAAATTCTACATTAGAACATTTCAATAGTATCCGACCCGGGATTTGAACTCACGACCTCTCGATCGGAGTCGCGCTAGCAACCACTCGACCAAGCTCGGCAGTCGTTGGTCGAGTACAATATAGGTACACGTATATCAATATTACCTTAGTGCTCAAATATATCTATCTATGGTGACCCAGCTGAGGCACTACTTGTGTGTTCATCACTCTTACGTACCTACCGTTATTATTAACAAGTCGGTGATGTTTACTTAGGGTATGGATGAGTGATGCACACATCAGAAAAGTCCTAAAGCTGCATGCGTGTGTGAAGAGAATAATGAATGTACCATTCAAAATTTAGGCAATAGGATTACGATCTATTCCATTGGGGACGTAAATGTAACGAGTGAAATTCTTCTCTGCCTACCCATTCGGGGATTACAGGCGTGATGGTACGTCTGTATTATATATGAATATATTGTATTGTATAATTTTTAATGATGTATAAAATTTAAAAAATCGATCGCGTTGTAATGATTACCAACCAACAAGTGTATAAAAATGCAATAATTAACCGTTCTATAAGTTTTTAAGTCCTATAATGAGATTTTGCTTATGATTTTGTGAATTAGATCTTCAGCGTCAAATGATTAAGGTTCAAATGGCAAGGCGACGGAGCACTCACCCTGAAAGACGCGTGACTGGCAAAAAGAAAATATAATATTCAATATTATGGTGCAGAGGTGGCAGGGGCAGAGGTGCGTTTATTGCGAATCATCAGAGCGGTGGCGGTCACCGCACGCCGTTCTTGATTGCAAAAACTGTACACTTACATGTAATATGTAAAGTAATAATTGGCCAAGAGAAGCGCGCACTCACCGATCAGCGCTTCGCAGAACAGCCGCAGCTTGCTCCCTT
Organism: Microceris miodesmiata; assembly: GCA_018245735.1. Lineage (NCBI taxonomy): Eukaryota > Metazoa > Arthropoda > Insecta > Lepidoptera > Hesperiidae > Microceris > Microceris miodesmiata. The sequence goes on from DWEC01000813.1 coordinate 13,496, forward strand.
CCTCCACCCACTGGTCCTTCGATATGAACATTGTCTTCGGCGCGTCCGTCGGCTTCTCTGTGAAAAGGAGAGTCAGGATTATACTAATGTGTTTGTGCATTATCCGTACTAAAAATAGTACCGTACACCACAAAATATATTCTGCAACGACAATCACGAATTCACTCCCTCACAGCTATACCATCGACGTAATTTAGATGACCATTCTATAAACGCATTTACTGCATACCGCAGCATTGCAATACACTATGTACCTTACGCGCTAGATGGGAACGAGTGATATCCGCGTAACCAAAATACGCCTATAACGAGGTACACCACTTACATTGTAATTATTTTTGATGGGTCTGCAGATCACACACCACAATAATATAGCACATATATGTATGTGTAATGAAAATTTATTATTACGGATTCTAAAATAATAAATCGTAGCTATTGTGGTGTAAAACACGAAGTCTAATGAATACAGACTTCTGATAAATTAAGATTCTTTAATAATTATTTTACTTGTTTGTTAACAAAAATACGCCCATGTTTGAAATTTGTCTTTTCCAAAATTGTTGCTTATCCCTTTTCCAAGATTTCCCTCTGTCAACTTCCTAACCATCATTCGATCTTATAATCGAACAGTATTTAAAGATTTAAGTAATATTATATACGATCCGGCGCCGGCGGTGAGACCGGCAGCCGGATCCTGCTATGTGGAGATACTCTTAGCCAGCGCTGGGACGCATATGTTTCCACGAATCCAAATCAGCGGGCCGTAGTGCCGCGCGTCATTGGGCCGCGATGCAGTACTGACACCGATGTTTCCGTTATTTCAATTTGCAATAATTGTTTTCGAGATAATGTACATACATTAAAACGCGAACATTATCGCTTGAGGACAACGTTTTTATGGGTCTTTAAGCGTTCATTTTACTGCAGCTTTTTATGTTCACAAAAAGAAAGTTGAAAGAAAATAAAAATTATAATATACATATTCCAGGGACACGATGCAAATATAACTTCTGCTTCTAAAGTAGATAACATATAAAATAAAACATCTAGCGAACAATACAGCTGCCAACGAGATGTTTTTGCGATATCTGTACGTGATACGTGTAAACGTGTAAACATGATTGCTATTCAAACGGTACGGCCACAAGCAATTGGAGAACAAACCTAGTATAGTGAGCTGGACGGTGTGAGTCTCGCTGTGGGTTTCGTTGCTGAGGCGGCAAGTGTAGTTGCCAGAGTCCGTACGCGCGGCGCGGTGGGTGTACAGCGTCTGGTTCGCCGCCTCCGGGTACAGGATCAAGTTGGACACGCCGGCCGACCAAGGATACGCCACGCCGTCCTTGAACCTGGCACAGAGTTAACCTCATTTATGTCTAACCTCAATATATACAACGTTTCAAAGATACATTTTTGTAAAGATAATTTAATGATATAACTCAAGCTAACAATAAATGTAAAACCTAATACGCGATGTCAATGTTAATGTTTTAAAACCAATATATCGAATTGCAATGATAGCCAGTAGCCTAGTGGTTAAGAATGCAGCCCCTCACTCCGGGGGTGCTGGGTTCAAATTCATGGCGCGCACCTCTTTACAAAAGTGCGTTTTAAATTTAAGTATCACTTGCTAACGGTGAAGGAAAACATCGTGAG
>DWEC01000814.1:0-15151 GCA_018245735.1 Microceris miodesmiata
TTTGGTGTTCCGTCAGTACACGGGTTGCATATGCAGATACATCGGATTAGAAATTTAGTAGGTAAACCTTTCAACGCAGACAACGAACGGACTGATAAATCTAGCTGTTAAACCGATATGCAGATCAACATCGACATTCATTACCTAATTAAAATCGCAAGCCCCTTCCGCTCGCTACATTTCTCCAACGCGCTGCCAATAAATTTCATCCGCCAGTCGCCCCATAACGATAACCAGTTCCTCGGGAACTATCGTTCAATCTGCCGTCGATGCCGTATGTTGATCCGGTCGTGTACCCGCCGCTCTTTGCAGACGAGGCTGTCGATTCCTATGTATTATTTAGTGCCGTCACTAGAGCGAGTGCGGGCTGCAGCGAGCGCGCCGCTGTGTGCTCTCCACGCACACCGGCTCACGCGCGAATGTCTCGAGCCGCGTCAACCCAGAGATAACGAGCTCACATATTCATAAAGAATAAAGAATTATCCAACAACGGCAACAGACTCTCCACTCTCCGCGCCCACCGCATCCCGCCGTCGTCGTAATGCTCTCATTCACACTCTCTGCCCGATCTCGATCTATCCGTTCCCCTCTAAGGGCCCAATAAGATGAGCTCTCACACTGACTCGCTCGGAATTGGATTATAGACTTTAATTTATTCCGTAGAAGAAATATTTCATTTTTGTTTGGAGCGCGTCGATGAAACCCTTTGGCTTCTCGCGAGGTCGATTTGAGCGGTTTCTAAAAGATCAATGTAGAGCGAGATGTTGCGACCAGTTTTAATTCTTATGGCGCTGAATGGAGGAGCGATTCGGTCGCCGGTCGGTTCGGGACAAAAGCTCGTTATCGAATTAACGGGCTGCGAGTCCAACCCTCGGGCAGCATCTTTATGGGCGACATATTGGATTCGAAAACTTGTTATGCTTCATCCTAAATAAATTATAACGAGAAATTGTAATCATTAAATGGATATATTTAATGTGTGTAGATGTGTGCGCGGCACGACGGCGGGCGCGGCGCGGCGGCCTATCGCGGGCTACATGAATGCCTGCTCCCCGGAGATACCGCGCGCAAATCTTTTCGACCTTTGTCGCTGCTTCATTTTGTATCAATGTGCACTCTCACTATTTCTCTTATAACTTTAATATGACAGGTTTTTTTTTTAAACATTTTATTATAAAAATGGATATTAACGAAATATGATTTGAACCTGTTCATTTGATGGAGAAAAACTGTTTTCGTTAATATAATAAAAATTTACATACTGTTTCCGCACGGCTTTAGCTAGACTCCATTACCTGGGAATGTGAAAAACAATGTATCATTTTTATGTAAGCTATAGCTTAAATGGATATATATACCTGTGTATAAACATACATATACATACAGTTATGCATGACAAATATTGAAAATATCTGACCAAATTTCTAATCAATTTACATAATTGGTTGTGGTTATTTCCATGGAAATGAGTAGTCTTAGCCTCATATATTATGGCCTCATAGGTAAGACACTTAAGTCTCGCCTGCCACCTTAAAACTACAGACATAACATTATTAATAGAGTTATTAAACCGACTCAGAGATTAAAACTCAGTTTAATGCAATTATATTGTACATAGTGTAAACTAAGCATATCGTTTATAATGAGAGAGTAATATTTTGTTACAAAAGCGTGATTAATAAAAAGTTAAACCAACGACGTGTTGAGTACAAAAAGTCGACGCGTTGAAATAAAATTTTATTTTATTTTATATAGTGATCGTTAACACGGCCCGTGTCCAATATTAAATGGACACCGGTGGAGGAGTAAAAATTAAAGACAAACATAAATATTGGGGGAAAAAACTTTTGATTCAACATCGAGGCGTCCACACACTCGATTGATGATTGGAACGAAATTCGATATTTTGGGAAACCGTAGGCGTTTCATTGTCACGTAATAGTTCGGGATGCACGTTGATTTCGTTTACTACGTTGTATGAATTGGACTTATACTGTAGGAGATAGGAAGCGTGAACAGATGTAAGCTCAATGAAGTATTCGAAATCAGACCGAATTTGAAATAATCGTCAAATTGGGACGCTCTATATACATGGACATTAAATCCACACACATCTAGTACTGTATTAACTACATACTTTATTCTGTGACCCGCCAGAGATATTATATCTACGAACCGTAAAAAAATCGGGAGCAGTGTATTTGTATCACTGATATTACGTTTCTACGTCCGATCAAGGGCGGTTAATATAGATAAATTTAAGTGTAACCCTAAATTATGCATAATTACGGATATTCAAGGTGTTACGGAGAAGGCAGCATGCTGCACCGAAACTGGATTGGGAGTGGAGAGGAATAAATTAGAAGTTAACTTATGAGCGGACCAATCTAACAACATGAATGAAACCGCTCCTCCCCTGCCTGCCCCCCCGTTCGGACCGCGTGTGGCCTTACCATGGTCCCCACAGGTTCGGACTTGGCACACGAATATTATCTTATACAAATATATATAAAAATCTATTCCCAAAATGATTATTTGTATATTAGCGTGATATGTATATTGTTATGTAACATTTAAGAAAGCCATGTAAATTCAATTTGATGAAATCAGTTTATTAAAGACGGTAGCAATAATTAGACTTTTATATATTTTTTTATATTTTCGAAGCCATTAAGGATGAATATTTTTTAAATATAATATATTTGGCTACGCGTGAAATCCGGTCCTGGCACGAGGTGAGATGACGCGTTATCGTTGCCGGTAATCTGAACCCAAAATATTACGATTCAAAACTTGGTCAAGACCTTATATCCCGAATATAGTAACTTTAGGCCCATTAAAGGGAAAAGTGGTCATTTATAACCTCGACTCTGAATTCTTTATTTGTTTAGGCACAATAAAATGTTGTCAATTAAGAGGACTTGAAAATTAATGTGTTTTTATTTTTTTGGTACCAATCTTTCGAGATATATTGGTAATACATCGATGCTTTTTACATAATTTATGTAACATTTATATTAACGTTTTGATAAGTGTTAAGTAGCAACATAAATCATATAAAGAATGATATCTTAAGAATGATATCATCGATAATGCTTGAATAACATCGACTCTTACTTAATATCTTTGACTAATGTATGTAATTAAAACTAGTATTTTATGCGCTTCACTGTACGTGTAACTCCTGACATTTATTATTTAAATTTCAAATGGTATTCCTATTTCGAATAACATTCTCGGATAAAATGATTTCCTTTTTTATACGTTGGTTTGAAAAGGTTAATTTAATATACAATTGGAGTAATTTTGTACAATGGATAGAATAACCCGTTTTCACTCACAGGTCTCTTGGTAAATATTTCTTTAGAAATAAGCATTTTTGTACAGATCTCATCCCTTTCTTGCTTTAAGTTGGTTTGTATACATAGATAATTTAAAAAATTAAATAGTATTTTTCACGATTGGTGGATTCTATTTGTTATAATTGCTCGCAGCAACGTTGCCAGAACGATACCAATAATCGTTTACAGCTTTCGTGAGATATCTTTTTTTTTCACTTTACATTTGTCATCTAGTCGAACACATTCTGCGTTGTCGGGTGCAATTTATATATTGTATGTGTGCGTATAAAAATTCCGCTCCTCGTTATGTGTCGCAATTTAATTGAGATCTTATATTAATTAGGGTGGCGATGTGGCACGGACGCGAATGTGCCCGCCGCACGCAGACTCTGCACGCAACTCCGTGAGCACATAAATATTGACTTCTGTATGAGGTGTTAATGCATGCACCTACTAGATTGATAGCACTACATAATAAATACATACATCGGCGTTTTTTATTATTTTTATAATCTGCTTCGGCCGAACAGCTCTAAGGTTTTAATGTTGGGGTGGTTTCTGTGGCGCCTCACTGCGTGATTGGTAAACGAGGTATCGTCTAGACATTATTTTTTAAACACAGCAATTGTAGAAAAAAATTCAAGAAGACAGCTATATTAATAATTCTATAATTTATGTGATTAAGCAGTTACAGAATTGAATATACAAGAGGGAAATACCGTAAATATTGTGATTATACTGTATGTAACATCACGCCTATAATCCCGTAGGGGTAGGCAGAGGAGTGTAGTACACCCCTAGGTTTCACCAGTTACGTGTAAGTCCGACAATGGAATAGGTGGTGAGCTATTGCCTTACACTGGTGGTTATACTGTGACTCATTAATATTTAATGAAAAATCAAAAGTGCAATCAAAGACAATATTTTTAAGTTGGCAGGGTGAGTGTGGGATGGCAGATTTATTGTTCCAGAGGCGGACAGAAGGAGTCATAGCAGTATCGCGTGCGCGATGACGTGATATCGCGTCGTAACGCGTGTTTACAAACGCGTTATAACAACTTGTTCTCAGCTCGACCTAACCGGGTTATGATGTATTTAATTATTGAAGTTCGAGTCTTAAACGTGCAAAAATTAAACAAATATATAAGTGAATAATAATATTACACAACATATACGATTACATTGAACAATATATCTCACGCCTATTATTAACCGTAACAAGGTCAAAAGCATAGCTATCAAACGAGTTTCATGTTCAATCGAAGATATTTTTAATTTGCCAGTGGCTGGGTGAGTGTGGAATGGCAGATTTATTGTTTCACGGACGGACGGAGGGAGTCATCGCGGGCTCGCGTGCCCGATGACGTGATATCACGCCGTCACGCGTGTTTACAAGCGCGTTATAGCGACTTGTATCCAATGTAGCAACTTGTATCCAAAGTAGCGACTCGTATCCATAGTAGCGAATTGTATCCAAAGTAACAATTTGTATCCAAATTAACAAACAAAGTAACTGTCGTGGCTCGCTTTTGTAATTGGTGCGGAATAAATTTTACACAACTTATTATCGATTTTGTGATAAATCTGAGCAATTATTTTGTATTGCTGAAATTATTGTGCATAATTAAAGTGAATATGGTTTTAAGCTGATCAGATAAATTGAAACCGTATTTAATTATTACAAGATTTTGACATACTAGTGATGTATAAATCCGTTGATGGTTTTTTGTCAAAATTGAAGTCAAACGCAACAAAATCGTTTAAACTAATTTCAATTTTTATTAGCGTTATGATTATCATTTATTTTATTTTATATACAAAAAACGCAACGTCACATCTGTAATCCCCGAAGAGGTAGGCAGAGGAGTGTAGTACACTGTCACGTTTCACCAGTTACATTTACGTCCCACGGAATAGGTGGTGAGCCTGTTGCCATACACCGGGCACACGTCCAGACTCCTAGTCATTAATAGAAATTGTAAATTAGAAAAATCCAGTAGTACCCGACCCGGGATTTGAACCCAGGACCTTGCGATCAGTAGTCGCGCTTTGCAATCACTCGACCAACGAAGCAGTCAAATTACATCGCCATTTCTTTATCTTCAAAAATACGAACAAACGTACTTTCATTAAAATATGAATGTGGAATATTAGGAAAATAATAGGAAAAATAGGATTAGGAAAAATAATAAAGACACAGTTGCATATAACGTCATGTTATTCTTGTATATAATAGCTAAATAAGTGATTTTTTTATTAAAAATGATCGACTACCAATATATTTCTAAAGATCTTACTCAGTTAAATCAAGAACAAAACAATACCCAAAAATATTCAAATGAAAAATCATATAAATATATACGTACAATCAATATATACGTACATACGTTGTCGTATTACATAATCGATTGTAATAAATATACATTATGTGCATATATAAGGTTTATGGGTATTAAGTGCGCTTTGTTTAAGACTCTACCTGAATGGTTCACAAAAAAATGTCGCCATTGTAGAGCGGACTAATACTTCATACTTAATTGTCGTGTTATTTCCTTCTCATTGAAAGCAAGGTCTTTACCAATAATTTCTCTCGTCAAACTAGTAGGTAATACGAAAATATTTCGTCACACGACATGATTATTTTTATGGCATAAGAATTTTTTAATGCAGAGACGCCTACATGCGGTGTAATTAACACAATTTGTATTTAAAGAAATAAATTAAAAATAATCACTTACAATGTTTTATTTTTGTTTTAACCATTTTCTTATGCAAGCAGTAAGAATTATTTTATGCTTTATTTTGGTTCTTTTAAACAACATCAACAAGTATAAAAAGTTTATAAGGCAAGACATGTCTTTACATAGCAAGTGCGTGTCTTATTCGTAACGAGCTATAAATAGACGTGTAATTGTATAGCACTAAGTCTGCGAAAGAGTGCAATCAGAAATTAGATACGGCAAACAGAGGTGAGACAGCGATGGCAATGTTGATGTTGGTACAGATGGTGATGATGGTGGAGACGGTGGTGGTGATGATGACGATGATGATAATAACATGTTAAACTGTACTTAATTCATCAACTTATGTACCTACTTCCTTAGTCCACCTACTATACACCAGGTTCTTAGGTTTTGAATGTCACAGAACAATAATCCCACTTTGATGCATAGGTAATATACAACATAAGTATTTTTAAATGACAAAAATAAAACATCACCTAGTGTGTTTCGTTCGTCGCAAAGACTTGGAAGGTAACGTAAGAAAAAAGCATAATACTGTCCCCTAAATTTAATATTATAGGTACGTCACGAAACCAAAGCTTTATGAAATCGGATATTTTTGTCATATCTTGTTTTATTGCGTCTCAATAGAGAATTACGACTGCCTCAGAGAAGCCATTGAATATGGCGTTGTGAATACGAGGGTGGACTGAACTTTATACACGAATCGATTTATTTAGGTATCATACAGATGATGGAAATTACAAAGGAGATTCTTATATTTATGCATATTACATGCAGTATGTAATGGAGTCCATTACACGTGAGAATGACGACACTTTTTCAAATAACTTTATGGAAGATGTCAAACAAGTTTTGCGTTTTCTACATAAGTAATATTGTTAATTTTGAAATGTTTCTTTCATTAAAGAACTAAAGTAATAATCAACTAGGAGATTCTCTGTCACTTATTAAATATATCTTTATAGTAACTTAACAATTAAATGAAAATATGTATAAAAAAAGACAGATTAAATATCATGCCAGAGACGCATTAATCCCGTACGTTCATAGAAAATCAGGGCGCGTAACAATTTGAAATTTTGCACAAATCTATTCGTATTTAAAGTATTGTGTTACTTGATGTATTAAATAGCCGGTTGACAATGTCGCGCGGATATCAGCCCACAAAAAATGTCCTCCAATGTCCCGAGGATTTTCCGCTTCACGCAGTGTTGCACTCTCCGCGGCCCGGACTCGGCAGTTGACAAAATATTGCATTGTTCCTATTATCTACGCAGTATTTATTTAAAAACGTTATTTAAATGGATGATTTTAAGCCCATTCCGCCGATCCAGCCATTGTATGCGTCTAATACTGTTACTCGTTGCTGTCATATTATAAAAAATGTGAGTCCTTTTGACGCAAATTGCGAAGTAATGCTCAATATTGGTTGAGACCGTACAGAATTTATCGAGATAGTGTTAATACTACAAACTCGATGGTGCTCAGCGCACAACTAGAATTAATAATGGTGGACACCGGACGATAGCATGCAGCCAATTTATTACCTTTATTGCTTTATTCACTTTGTTATGGTCATCAAGCTATCGGTGGCCATAAATTTGAATTCTCCTTGTGACATTCAATAAAGGTAATGAAGGCAATGATCGGCCGCCAAACCAATAAAATAATAGAAATAAATTTGATATGACCAGCATATGGCCGCTTTAATGCGTGGCGAACCCTGTTATTGCTGTCAAACATGCGATAAATAGCTCAGCCTGGACTCCATTTCATTTTATCCAGCCGTTGATTACACAGTATTGGTCCGCGGAATGACAATGAAAAACGTCTAACAACGTACGATATGTTCACACCCCTTTCTGTATTTCATTCACTGTGATGACCAAAAAGTGAATTCCAGTTTATTATTATTCCATTATCCGTCGCCCCATTTTAAAAAATATGTCAACGCATGACGAGTGGGGAACATCGGGAATAATCTGTCGGAGCGGGGAGGTCGCGACCCGGGAATATTCAATGTGTTTATATAAAATAATTTTCATGTTCGACAACTCGCGACACAATGCTGTAGATTTTTTGCTCCGCCGATAAATTGGAGGGATTATCATTTAATGGAGGGCTCATGTTTGTTGGGCTTGTCCAGATCGCCTATAACTGACGTGATTTTATTAACGGAATATCGACGGTTAAGCATACGCTGAACGAATTTGTGAAACCTGGCGTAACTGAATTAAAATGCTTATTCTATGTTTGTTTTTAGCACTGAAAGGGTTAATAACTGCGGTCTCTGATTGACTTAGAACAATTCACGATTTTCAAAAAGCTGTAAATTCAGGTTCAATATTTTGATACTTTAGTACATTAGTGACCGTTATATTATCTGACACTCAATGTTTTTTGAGCAAGTTTGTGAACATTTTGCGTGCTTTGAAAGATTAGCGGTCGGTTTGATCGTTATCATTAGGAAATAAATAAACTCTTCGGAGGCTTTCGCGCAGATTGAAATTTGACATAAGGGTTAAACACTAACGCTTACCAATGTACCTATCGGCGATACCATGGTGGATGTGGTCCTAAAATGAGTCTTTCTATAATTAAAAGTAGACACTAACCTAGTAAAGCGTCATTATGTACGTTTCATGGCCCTTGAATTTTTCACATGTTGAATAATATTTTAAGCACATGTCGTTGAAGAAATATTTTGATACGAGATTTCTAAAAAATTTGACTATTCAGTAAAATAAAAAAATGCATTGACCAATAATCCCAAGATAAATTGACTACAGTTACCGTTATGACAATTTCAACAAAACCAACAGCACGCAATATATGTATTATTAAAACGTTTGCGGTAAAAGCTACTAACTAATCTCTTTTGTTGCTAAAAAAGTGTAAATCCTCTGCCTAATACATTTTTTTCGCTATGAAAATGCTTTTATTAGGCGAGCGATGCGCGCTCTGAATTGTGAGCGATGAGATTTTATCGCGTTCCCGGCAGTCTCCCCGTTTGTTTACACTAAATATTTCGCGACACAATAAAATTACATGACATCTGTACTACAAATAACGGGAATATCTTTATTCATACCGCGGCTGGCAAACAGAGTCCCCTCGCGTTTGCATTGTCCCAGCTCTGAACGTCTGCTCGCTGTCTCTTCGCTCCCTGCATAATGTTATGCCAATACTAATGGATAAGTACTCCAATGATGATTCGATAACATACATTTTATAATAAAATTTTGTGACAGTAATTGTTTGGGAAGTATTTGTCGGCGGCAGTCGCGAGCTCGGTTTGGATTTTCAATATTGCTGTTATTTATTTATTTTTTGGTTCATTAAATGTTTCTTTTACCACATATTGTTGTTTTAATAAGCGCTGATAAGAAATAATTAGCGGTATTTTGAAATAAATAAATGCATCCGCATTTAATTGGTATACACAATTGAAACTTACGGCAGTGAACACTGAGCTGTACGACATATAGGTATTTGTGTAGTGGTTCGTAAAAAGACGTACCTATTCTGAGCAGATATTATTTTATCAGAAAAGGGCAAAGGAACGATTTACAATAAATAACTCTAATATTAAAGTCCTCCCTCGTATTGATATCAATAGTGAGGCGAAGTCCCCGCTCGCCTCCGGCGGTTCCAGGGAGCATCAACATTTTCCATTTGTATACCCCTTTCTATTCTACGGTATTTATTTTTTATTGTTGCAACACTCATGCTACTAAGTACTAAGTTTAGTAACATATCCATATTTATATATTTATAGAGATATGAAAATATGATAAAATATGATAAACATGTTAGTATAAACGCATACGGAAACGGAGGTAATACCATGAAGTCTATCATTAATATATCTCGATATCAGTCTTATTTAGAAAATTAGGTCTAGTTAACACAAAACTTATGTCAGGCATAATAAACGATAACCCCACGTACTTTATGACGATAATGTTCGAATTTTGTGGAACTTGAATTAAATTTTTTTATGTCACGTTCAGCACCCCTGGATTCCCGTAAAAACGGTAAAACACTCGTAACGGGAAGGAACTATTAGTTTTCTTTACAACCCGTGTTGACAATGGCCGGGATGGCCCTCAATGCACAATATATGTTGGGACTACCTGCTTTCACTGTACAAATTGTCAACAAGCAAATACGTCTGCCCAAGTCTTAGATCGCTCTTTGTTTACAAATTGTAAAAAAAAATTTGAATTCAGCTTAAGTGAGTTTTAATTTTTTTTAATCTTCATATATATTTAAAAAGATGGGTTATATATTAACATAAAAATAAACCAGTTAATAATGTTTTTTAGATTTTGTAAAAAAGATTATTAAACATTGTCAGAGAGAAAATAATTTTAATCGGTCAAAGACAATTTTCTGTTAATACATCTCTGCACTTTAAGAATATATGTGTTTATTTAAAAAACGTAATAAGTACAGTAATTGACTGTTTCTAGTCTAGATCGCTACCAGTGAGACATACATACATTTATTTATGAGTACCTACACTTCAATGGCCTGCAAAACTGTAGGTACTATATATATGTACCAATAGGCAGTTTCTAATTCAATAACGAATACGAAGCTGCATAGTTTCAAATCGTCCTAAATTAAAAAAAAATAATCATATCATCATCAACATCATCCTTATCATCGCCCTCATCATCATCGGCCTGCTCCCGTCCAGTGCTGGACACAGGCGTCTCCAGTAGCAATAAATAAATAGACATAAATCATATAGAGAGTCGATATTGTGTTTCGAGTACGCTATGACTGTCCAGACCTCGGCCGGGTCTCGTCCCCGGCAGCCATTAGGAACGGTCACCAATTTATCATTACTGCAATTTTTACAATAATTGTTAGCTTTGTCCAGTCGCGGCTGACGCTCGAAGTGTGCTCTATTTGAGATATTTTACTCTAGTTATTTTTCAATATTTGCAGCTATTAATGTGTAAATAACAAATATTTTATTAATGTGTATTATATTAATTTATAATGAGTATTATAAAATAATTAAGAATTGTTTTTAATTGTTTGGCTATGACTAATGATTTTCTATTTCTTAACAATGTCTCGTGGCTGATACCGTACACTCAAAATATTTTTAATATGCTAATAAAATAAAATAATGTTTCATGTAAGTAAAGAGGTACATACTATGTAATATACCTACGAGTATACCTACTTTAGCAGGTATATCAATATTAACACGGAAAAACTTAATTGAATAGACATACAAATTATAGAACGGCACAAAAACGTTCTACTGATACAAACATTGAAAACTAATAATTCTTCTTGATGTTAAGAACACATTTTAATTATAACAAAATAGATCTAATTAAGCAATCTTAAATATTTTTAAGAGCTATCTACGCTCAGTATCCAAGCCCAGCGCAATGTAGAGCATACCGCCAGCCGAGCACCGCCGGGTCAGGAGTCCACCCACGCTCACAAAGACGCGTGGGTGCAAAGATTATTCTCATTCAATTGAACCGCATTGTGCGCCGGCGCATGCCACTTTCAGCCACCTCTTAATTATCGCGCAGCTGCTGACCTACGTCCATCTGGAACATCACCACCTACACTGCTGTATCACATACAGCATGTTTACAATTTGTTATTAGTAACAGAACACTCGTACTTACAAAACACTCCGAAAACAGGAACGATTTGTAACTATTTTGTTATATTTTACACTTTCTAAAATTGTTTTCTATAATCTTCATATTCAACATAATTTTGCAATTTTTCTCTCGTAGTAAATTAACCATAATTACATTTACAGATGGTACTAATGGTTGTTAGAAACAATTTGATGAAAGGTATACATACTAGATACTCGTATATAAAATGTATGCTATTGAATATACTCGTATATAGATACATATATACATTTTAAAATATTGATATCTTTTTACAACGTATTACTGCGTTAAGGCTGATCAAAATTAAAATGCCTTAAAAACATTTGTATAATTTGCAACGTAGTCACCCTGTATATCCAAATTTGCCATTTTCACAACGTGACAGTGTAAGGTGACTGACCACGGTCCAGTGACAATAGACCATCAGTTTAGAGTGGCCAGTTGCCGGCAAATCTCATTTGTGGATTTATCATTAACCGTATTTCATCCACCCTCAGATATACGACCTTATTAAGGGGTATAAATTTTATTTCCGTCCTTTGTCAGTGCCCTGTGGATATTTAGATATTTTTCGTAATTGCTGATTAGATGGATTCTTTTCGTTTCAATACATGATTTACTGTATAAATTCTTTTCTATAAAATTGTATCGAGATTACAAATTTCAGAGGAGATTATGTACATATATCTAGAGGGTTATATTTATCATAATACTCAGTTCAAAATAAAATTTACGACCGAATGTAAGCACACTTCACGTTTGTGTTAAATATAAAATATTCTACTTGTAGAAAATCGGTCCAATAACTAGTTACTAATAACAACACTTACAATTACTGATAAGGTTTAAATATTTAGCCAACTTCCTTTAAAAACAGCGGAATATGAAAACAAACAAACACTTGACGTGGAAACGTGACCGGCAGCAGTAACCACATCCCTCGAACCCATTGTAATATAACAAAACGTACGATAACTGACTTATCTAGTACGTAACTAGCAGACCAATATCAAAGTGAAGTCGTAAAGGAAGGAAAATTATTAGCCACGGCACTACTGTACTGGGAGGTACACTAGCCGTGCCCCAATACCGCTCCTTATCGTGAATAGCTTTTGTCTTAATTCGATGAAGGGCAATAAATTTACCGTCTATATGTGTTTCAGAGTAGCCGTAAATTTAGCTAGACTCCCTGCAACCCAATACTTTGTCAAAATTCACATAAATAATGAGAAGAGGCGTCGATCGCGTCGGGACTGATGTTATCTCTGTGTGACAACTCTACAAACTGCCACGCACTAATAAGGTAATGAGACGTTGGTTCGATTTGATTGAGATTCGATTTTTAAAACGAAAGTTGTTTCTTGTACAATATATCTGAAAGAAACTCAATACATTTTTTTACAATTAAGGAAGGAACACATTTAAAAAACCCTAAATTATTTAAATAATCAGTTAAACACAGTACCCACTGTTATTTGTATCATATAACGCTAAAGTTTTATACAAAAATATGTCTATTGGGGAACTGAATATATTATAACACACCTGTTGAGTTTCAAAAGCTGTTTACACCTTTCATAACTGTAGGAAAGTGTTTTTATAGAGGTTTACCCGTCGCCCAGGGGGCTTCCCTTTGCGTTTCGGCAACATCCCACAGCTATAGGAAGAGCAATAAAGTATTTCGAAATTATTTTTATACCATTATGCCAAATCCGTTGCGGGATAGGAAAAGAAAGACCACCTTATGAACCGAGCACCTTATAAACATGTCCTTATCATTTCAAATTATTGTTTTTAAATCTATTATCGCAAGTTAGTATTACTATTATATCGCCACGCTATGTCTGTTACGGACTAAGCAGATAGCACGGGTTGTCAAACATCTCTACCCTTAGAGAAATGACAAATTTAGATAAAGCACAGTTCATTATAAGAAATTATGAGTCTTACACACATTGTATATTATCACAAGTTGTCTATAAAAATATATACACCTTTGGCACAGATGCTTAAATAAAAAGTCACAATATTTTTCGACCTCGATACTATAATCCTTTTAGATGAGGGAGACCTTTCCTGCTCTCTAGAGGCTCTTCCAATAGTCGCTGCGCTGTATATGCTTTATTCATAGCGCCTGTAGCACGTGGATTGATAACAGATTTTTAATTCACAACCTTGTGAAGGTTGTGAATAAACATAATAAGGTAGCGTTATATTATCTGCTATGAAATGCCCAATAGTTTACTTGACCGAGCCGTTACATTTATAATATAGATTGTACGATGACAACCGATTTAAAACGGTTCGAAATTCCAAAAGTGCCTTGAAAACCAAAGCCAATTTGGACCATAGATTTCGACAATAAAGGCTCGTCAAATGCTCCATATACGTCACTGTCATAAAGGGAGACGGTTTAGAACAGAACAATGGAATAAATGTGCTAATATCGAGTTGCAATTAAAACCATTGCGAGTTGTTAACCGAAGTAGGTGGTGTGGGTGGACGTGGCAGATGTGCGACCCTCGCGACCTTCGCGCTCCCTCGCGTTACCATCGCTATTGGTTTCAACTGTGTCCACTATCTCAATATTTCTATTGTTTTCGTTGTGCCGGACACGTGGTGAACATAAGCTATCGGCCAGCGAAATAGATCTTTGTTCAATTCGCATCACTCAACCACATATTATCCATGCTTATAATAATATTTGTATATGACGTAATTGAATTTTTAAATGTTTACTAACTCGTTTTATGAGCAGCAACGTTACTTTACATTACATAACAGTACGCCTGCAATACCTAAAGTGGTAGGCAGCATAAACAAAATATGTTCCGTATTTAAATCCTCTGACCAATGTCCAAAACATGCCCTTAACTATTCTTAATATATGTACATACCGCTAATAGTTTGCAAAGTGTTGAAATAACTACACCTGCAAATGAATCTCATCCTCTACAAGTACTAATAGAAAGATTACCCTTAGAAGCTTCAATTTGGGAGGTCGTTTTAGAATACTAGGCCGGATGACGTAAAGTCGAATAGGCAGCGATAACGATTCAATATTTATTGTCACTCGACGTCCGTCATTAAGATAGTGTCAAAACTCACTGGCGCACACTTACGGGGTCGAGCTGAATACTCATAATTATTACTAATGCCTTAAATATGTCAAAACAGGAATCCAGGTAAAAAGGCGTAATTTACGCGCGGCCGATAGAGATTTGGCAGTTGGCGCCGAAGAGCTCGGCGGTCCGCTCGCGAGCGGGCGCCGAGTTTTTGTCAACCATTGTCTTTGATATAAATTTAAAATAGGAAATGTTCCTTTTTATGGAGATCTAGTTTACGGCGCTGACAATGAAGGCAGCATAAATCTAACTTCGGCGTCACGGCGAACGGG